>NW_026467970.1:0-11849 GCF_026875155.1 Cherax quadricarinatus | reverse complement strand
CTAGATCGCGTTTTTCACCTGCTTGTATGGAAGTTAAGACAGTAGTATTCCAGCCTAAAGGAAAAAAGTGATTTGAAAAGGATCATCTTTGGCTTGGTATCTCTCGTTTTGAACGTTCTCATTACCACCTGTTTTCTTTCACGTGCAAATCGGGCCGTTGTGTCCTGAAAGTGAGATCCCAGACATTACTATTCCCAGGTCCCTTTACAATTTTTCCGCCTATTGTAGGCCAAAAGTTTTAGTATACTCTGTTCTAGTTATTATTTCCTCCAGTTTTTTCCTAAGGAGAAATTTGGAATTTTGTCCTCATTAACATCATATTGTTTCCCGTTCCCCAAAGGAAATTTTGTTTAATCTTCTTGAGGTTTAAACCCGCGCCCAGGATGACACCCTCATGCAGACCCAGTATAATTTGCAAAGGAGAAACGGGCTGTATATATTCTGTCTATGTCTGATATGAGGAAAAGGAATAAGATGGGGGCGGTACTTGCCTTGTGGAACAAGTTTTCCACATGGCAGCCTCCGTTTTAACTCTTTTTGACCCAACTCTTTGTGTTCGATTTGTTGGAAGTTAAAGATCCATCTCCCCCCTTTCCCAGTTATTCCTTTAGCCTTTTTTATGGGCTATACCCCATGATCGCATTGTCAAATGCTTTTGCAAAGCGTGTATATTACATTGCATTTGATTTTCTTCCAGTGCATCCAAGGGCCAGTCTGTGACCCCAGTAGTTGTGAAGGCGGACGCCTGCCCCCGAACCCCCCCTTTAATAATCCCGTTTCCCTTTTTACACCCAACATATCCCCCCCAATATCAGTAGTACCATACCAGTAAATTGTCCCCTTGGTTTCAGAACCTGATGGTAAAGGAAAACTCCCCTTGGCAATAATGGAGTATTTAAAATGAATGGAGGGGAAGGCCCAAACCGAACCCCCCCGTCCCGTCCTATCTGTAGTACTGAACATGGTTCCTGGGGTGAGCGGCGTTCACGCCGAGCACAGTAGTCCATACCAACCAGTTACCTGTCAATAGGACTCACACCAAACCCTCGTGTGAATCACTTGATTCACTGTTACAGCTGACCTACGTTTTGAAAGCCGCTCACCCTAGGAACCATCTCATAGTCAGTCTAAAGAAGGAGCGGGAGTCGGGCAGGCTGGCGCTTTCCCCAAAATTCCTTTTAAAAATACTCCACATGCCCCTGTACCTTTACCCCCAAACCACTTTCCCAAAACCCAAAGGGGACACAATTTTACGCCTTTCTAGAAGGGAGATGAGGGCCTTTTTCTATCCTCATAGGGAAGATTTTGATACTGGGATCAACTTTACCCCTCCTTTGTACGTTTTTTCCCGGGCATTTATACCATTCTGTAATAAAGGTGACCAAAACGTGCAGCATAATCTAAATAGGCTTAAACCCAAAATTTTTAGAGTTGAAACCCGTGACTCCTATTTTTTTGCTCTTGATAGAAGCCAAGGATTATGTTACCTCATTGCGAACACTTATCACGTTTTTTGGGTTTTAGATTACTGCTAACCCTCCTAAATCTTTTTTTGGAACCAAAATATTTGATCTACATTAAAATTTTTTAAGGTGGCAGGTTTTCATTTTTACTTTTTCCTTTAATTTCCCCAATAGATTTTTTTCCCTACTTGGAAAGGGTTTTTCCAATTTCCTGAAAAACCCAAATTTAAAATTTGGGGATTTGTTTAAAAACCTGCCCCTCCAACTTTTCGCCCCTTGACGAAAAAACCCCTCCCTGGGGGCCCAAATTTTTCTAAAAAAGGCACCAAATTTTGGGTGTCTTCCAAAAACCCATGTGGGTTTTATCCCTTTAAGGCAATGCCCCTTTATGTAGATTGGAACAACGGGGGGCCCCCAAACTGACCCCTGTGGAACACCGCTCGTGGGCCTTACCCCACTTTATTTTTTTCCCCCATTTATGCCAAACTCTCTGCTGCCTTTTTGAAAACCAGCCTTTTATCCGGGAAAAAAAATTCCCCCCTTTATTCCATGTCCCTTTAAATTTTTCCCTCTTAGCCCCTGATTGGGGCCCCTTTTTAAAAAACCCAAAAAAGTCCATTTTCCCAAAATTCTTATTTTTTACCAAAAATCTACCTTCTAAAAATACCTTAGTAAAAAAAAGAAATTAAATTCGTAAGGCAGGAACCCCCCTTTGTAACACCATGGCGAGATTCGTTAAATTAATTTTTTCTTTTAAAGGGGTTTAGGGAAACGGGCCTCGGCAATTATTGATTCCAAAATTTTCCCCTTTGGGGGTTAGGTATAAAATTTTTTCCCTTTTTCCACTGGTAATATTTTTTCTTTCCCTTTTTCCTTTTGGGAAAAAGCAAATAACTACTACAAAACATCCAGACATGAAAGTCCCTCTTCCCCCAAATTCCTACATTTTTCACTAATGTAAATGTTTTGTTTTGTTTAAAAGCCACTAAAGGCGAAATTTTTTAAAAAATAAAGATACACAAAATTTGCACGTGTCTAATTCTTCATTTATTTTCAGCCGGAGTTTGTGCTCCCCCAACTTAGAATAAGAAAGGAAATGCAAACAGAAGGGGGAAAATTTTTCCGTTTTCGTGTTCATGCGTATATCGAGTTTCGTAAAAAAAAAAAATTTCCAAAATTCTGAAAGGAAAACCTTTACCCTGGTTTAAAAAAAAGGGACTACTTTTTATGCCATCCTTCCGGAGTTTGGGGGACAAGTCCCCAAAAGTGTCATTGTAAAAATAATGAAGCGATACAAAGTGGGACAAAAGCATGTAAGTTAACACAAAATTAGTGTAAGTTAGTTTCAGAACAGCCTATAAACTAATCCCTTTCGTGAAAGGGAAAATAGTTTTTTTTTAAAAAAATTTTAAATTTCAAAAATTTAAAATATTTTTTGTTTAACGTAATTTCAAATGACTTAAAGTGGAAACATCTTATTGATGAAATTTTAAAAGGTTTTTTAAACCATTTTTTAAAAACCAAATTGACTACTCCGTGAAAAACCCTCCCCTACCCCCAGTAAGCTTTTAAACCCCTGGTTCCTTCACTCAAAAACCCCTTCCCCCCAAAACGTTCCCCCAAAACCCACTCCTCACCGCTCAGCTTTCCCCCAAACACCACGTCCTCCCCATTGTTCACCCCCCCCCCCTTCCCCGCGTTCACTCAACCCCCATTCCTCCCCCCGTTTACTCAACACCGATTTTCCCGGCCCCCAGCATTCACTCAACACCCACCCCTTTTCCCCGGGGGTTTAAAATTAACACCCCCCCCCCCAAGCGTTCACCCAAAAACCCATTTCCTCCCCCCCCCACTTTCCCAAAAACTGTGGGGTACACTCACACTTCAAAGAGCCCAGGGGCCCCTTTTATTGTGATACCTGGCGTTTTTATTACTCTTTACGAACTTGGTAAATATAGTCATCTCAGTTCCTGGTGGAAAAATGCGGGGCGAAAACGAAATGTGGTAATTTCAGAAAACTTTTTAAAGAAAACCATCCCAGGGATGGGGATAAAACCCCGCAAATCAAGAGTCTAAAAAAAAAAACCCCCCAGACCGCCCGCGTTAGCCACTGGCCCAACTCGCCAAAATTTAAGTTTTCGTCCAACTAGGAAAATTTCTACCCCAAATTTAAAGGGTTTTGCATGGGCACCACTGTACCATTTGTGACGGCAGTGGGGGACTTGAGCTAGAGTTCGTCACGGCCCCACGCTAGCGGGAGTTTCTCTGAAAAAAACTTGAAATTTGTGGCCCACAGTGGTCCCCCCCCCCCCAAAATGCTAACCTTCCAATGGTGTAGAAATTTTCCTATTTAGGACGAATCTTATTTTGGCTACCTGGTCCAGGGGCAAAAACGCAAAGGGGGTCTGGAGTTTTGGGACTCTGATCGCGGGTTCAACCCCCGCCCGTGGTTTTTTTTTTGTTTGAAAATCGGGGTCATTACGTTTTAGGGGAGTCACTTAATGGGAGTACTATAACTTTTTAACCCCCAAAAAGGGGCTTTAAAAAGTTTTTTAAAAAAAACCCCCACCGTGGGCTTCACTTTTAAGCCTCCCCTGCAAAAAAAAAAACTGTTTTTTGTAAAAACCCTTGTTATATTTAGAAACAGCCGTTTCCCTCCCTTTCCCCTCTCTTGACCCCACTTGCTAACCACGAACGTTTTCTCACAGCGAGTGCATTTTTTCACCCCCCCCCCCCCTTTCCCAAAGTTTTTTTCCTGTTGCACCCACCCCGCCCTGTGACTGCGGTCACAGCATTGGGTACGACCATTTGGGGTCCCAGGCTCGACCCTGGGTGGTTCAGGACATTCGGGGAAAGGGTTCCTTTACTGTACTGTTCACCCTTTAAAAAGATGTACTCATTTTTTTTGGGGGGGGGCCCCCCCCGGCCCCCCTTTAAAAAATTTTTTTTTTTTTTCCCCCCCCCTTTTTTTTTTCCCTTTTTTAAAAAATTCCCCCCCGTCCCCCCCCCCTTTTTTTCCCCCCCCCAAAATTTAAAAAAAACCCCTTTTTCCCGGGTTTTTTCCCCCCCCCTTTTTCCCTTTTTTTATCCCTTTTTTTTCCCCCTTTTTTTTTTTTTCCCCCCCCCAAAAAAAATTTTTCTTTGGGGGGAAAAAAAATAAAAAAAAAAATTTTAAAAGGTTTTTTTTTTTTAAAAAAAAAAAAGGGGGGGGGGAAAAAAATTTTAAAAAAGGGGGGTTTTAAAAAAAAAACCAAAAAAAAAAAACAAGTTCCCCCCTTTTGGGGGCCTTTTTTTAAAAAAAAAAGGGGGAAAAAGGGGCCCCCGGGGGGAAAAAATTTTAAAAAAAAAATTTTTTAAAAAAAAAAAAAAAAACCCCAAAGAAAAAACCCAAAGAAAAAAAAAAGAAAAATTTTAAAAAGGGGGGCCCCCCAAAAAAAACCTGGCTACTGAAAGAAACCCTTAAAAAAAAACCCCCGGGGGGGCCCAAAAAAAAATTTTAAAGAAAAAACCCCCCCTTTAAAAGGGGAAAATTCTACTGAAAGAAAACCTGGCTACTGGAAAAAACCGGGAAAAAAACCCGGGTACTGAAAAAACCCCCCTACTGAAAGATGAACCTGGGAAAAATTAACCCCAAAAAAAACCTGGGTACTGGAAAAAACCGGGAAATGAAAGATGAACCGGGAAAAAAAAAATTTTTAAAAAAAAACCCCCAAAGAAAAAACCCAAAAAAAAGGGGTTTAAATTTTGGTTAAAATGCAAAGGTTGGGGGGGAAAAGGGGGGGGGTTGGGAAAAAAAAAAAAAAAGGGGGGGGGAAAATGGAAAAAAAGGGGGGGGGGAAAAAAAAAGGAAAAAGGGGGTTTTTGGGGGAAAAAAACCCAAAAAGAATTTCCCCAAAAAAACCCGGTTTAAAGATGAACCCCAAAAAAAAAAAAAAAAAACCCCCAAAAAAAATTTTTTTGAAACCCCCCAAAAAAAAAAAAAAGGTTAAAAAAAAAAAGGGGGAAAAAAAAAAAGGGGAAAAAAAAAAAAATTTCCCCAAAAGGGGGGGGGAAAAAATTTAAAGGGAAAAACCCCCCGGGGGGCCCCAAAAGGGGGGAAAAAAAAAAAAAAACCCAAAAGGGGGAAAATTTTTCCCGGAAAGGAAAAAAGGGGGGTTTGGGGGAAAGGTTAAAAAACCAGGAAGAAAAGGCCCCAAAAAAAAAAAAGGGGGGGGAAAAAAAAAGGGGGGTTAAAAAAGGGGGGAAAAAAAAAAAAAACCGCCCCCTTTTTAAAAACCAGGAAAAACAAAAAGGGGGGGAAAAAAATTTAAAAAAAAAAAGGGGGAAAAAATTTAAAAAAACCCAAAAAAATTAAAAATTTTTCCCCCCCCCCTTGGGGGTTTTGGGGAAAAAGAAAAAGGGGGGGGGGAAAAAAATTTTAAAAAAAAAAAATAGAAAAAAAGGGAAAAAAAATTTAAAAAAACCAAAAGGTAAAAATTCTTAAAAAACCCCAAAAAAGGGGGGAAAAATTAGAAAAAAGGGGGAAAAAAAAAAAACCCCCCGGGGGGCCCTTTCCGGGGGGGGAAAAAAAAAAAAAACCTAATTAAAAAATTTTTTTAAAAAAAAAAGGGAAAAAAAATAAAGGGTGGCCACTTAAAAAAAGGAAAAAAATTAAAAAAAAAAAAAACCCCCCAAAAACCCCCTTTTTTTTTTGGGGAAAAAAAATGGGAAAAAACCCTTTTTTGGGGGGTTTTTAAAAAAGCTACCGGGGAAAATTTTAAAAGGGTTTTTTTTAAAAAAAAAATAATTTTTGAAAAGGGGGGAAAATTTTTAAAAATTTTTAAAAAAAAACCCCCAAAAAAAAAAAAATTAAAAAAAAATTTAAAGGGGGGGGTTTTCCCCAAAAATTTTTCCCCAAATTTAAAAAAATTTTTTTTTTAAAAAAAAAAAAAAAAAAAACCCCCGGGTGGAAAAAGGTTTTTGGGGGGTTTTTTTTAAAAATTTAAAAAAAGGGTTTTTTTTTTTATTTAAAAAAATTTTAAAGGGGGGGAAAAATTTCCCCCGGGGAAAAAAAAAAAAAAAAAAACCCAAACCCCCCCAAAAATTCCCAAAAATTTTTTTTTTTTTTTTTTCAATTTTTCCCCCCCCCAAAAAAACCCCTTTTTTTTGGGTTTCCCCCCCCCTTTTTTTTTGTTTTTTTTTTTTTGTGTTTTGGGTTTTTTTTTAAAAAAAAAAACCCCCCAAAAAAAAAAAACCCTTTTTAAAAACCAAAAAAAAATTTTTTAAAAAAAAGGGGGGGGAAAAAAATTTTAAAAAACCCCCAAAAAATTTTTTTTTAAAAAAATTTAAACCCCCCAAAAAAAATTTTTTTTAAAATTTAAAAATTTTAAAAAAAAATTTAAAAATTTTTGGGGGTTTTTTTAAAAAAAAAAATTTTTTTTTAAAAAATTTTTTTTTCCCCAAATTTTTTTTAAAAAAAAAAAAAAATGGGCCCCTTTTTTTCCCCCCGGTTTTTCCCCCCCAAAAAAAAAAAAAAATTTTTTTCCCCCTTTTTTTTGGGTTTTTTCCCTTTTGGGGGGGGCCCCCCCCCCTTTTTGGGGCCCCGGGGGGGGGTTTTTTTTGGGGGGGTTTTTTTTTTTTTTTTTTTTGGGGTTTAAATTTTGGGGGTTTTTTTTAAAAAAAAATTTTAAAAACCCCCCCCAAAAAAAAGGGTTTTTTTAATTTTTTTTTTTTTTTGGGGGGGGGGGGTTTTTTAAAAAAAAGGGGGGGGGGAAAGGGGGGGGGGGGGGGGGGGGGGGGGGGGGGGTTTTTTTTGGGGGGGGTTTTGGGGGGGGGGGAAGGGGGGGGGGGGGGGGGGAAAAAGGGGGGGAAAAAAAAAATTTTTTTTTTTTGGGGGGGGGTTTGGGGTTTAAAAAGGGGGGGGGGTTTGGGGGGGGGGGGGGGGGGGGGGGGGAAAAAATTTTTTTTGGGGGGGGGGGGGGGGGGGGGGGGGTTGGGGGGGGGGGAATTTTTTTTTTTTTTTTTTTTTTGGGGGGGGGGGGGTTTGGGGGTTAGGGGGTTTTTTTTGGGGGGGGGGGGGGGGGGGTTTTTTTTTTTGGGGGGGGGGGGGGGTTTTTTTTTTGGGGGGGGGGGGGGGGGGGTTTTTTTGGGGGGGGGGGGGGGGGGGGGGGGGGGTTTTTTTGGGGGGGGGGGGCCGGGGGGGGGGGTTTTTTTTTGGGGGGGGGGGTTTTTTTTTGGGAAAGGGGGGGTTTTTTTTTTTTTTTTTTTCCCCCTTTTTTTTTTTTTTTTTTTTTTTTTTGGGAAAATTAAAATTTTTTTTTAAAAAAAAGAAAATTCCCCCCAAAACTAAAAAATTTTTTTCCCCCTTTAAAAAATTTTTTAAAAAAAGGGGTTTTTTTCCTTTAAAAAAAGGGTTTTTTAATTTTTTTTTTAGGAAAAAAAAAAGGGGCCCCAAAATTTTTTTTTTGGGGGGAAAAAACCCCCCTTTTAAAAAAAATTTGGGTTTTTTTTTAAAAAAAAAAAGGGGGGGGAAAATTTTTTTAAAAAATTTTTTTTTTTTTTAAACCTAAAAATTTTTTTGGGGGTTTAAAACCTTAAAAAAAAAACCCCCCCCAAAAAATAATTTAAAAAATTTTTAAAAATTTAAAATTTTTAAAGGGGGGGGGGTTTTTTAAAAATTTTTTTTTTTTTAAAAAGGGAAATTTTTTTTTTTTTTTTTTAAAAATTTTTTTTTTTTTTAAAATTTAAAAAAAAAGGGCCCCCTTTTTAAAAATTTTCCCCCCGCCCCCCCCCCCCCAAAAAAAAAAATTGGGGGGCCCCTTTTAAAAAAACCCCTTTTTTTGGGGTTTTTTAAAAATTTTCCCAAATTTTTAAACCCCTTTTTTTTTTTTCCCCCCCTTTTTTAAAAAAAATTTTTCCCAAAAAAATTTTAAAAAAATTTTTAAAAAAAAAGGGGTTTTTTTTTTAAAACCTTTCCCCTTTTTTTGGGGGGTTTTTTTGGGTTTTTTCCCCCCAAAATTTTTTTCCTTTTTTTTTTTTTTTTCTTTTTAAAAATTTTTTTCCCCTTTTTTTCCCCTTTTTTTTTTTTTAAAAAAAATTTTTTCCCCCTTTTCCCTTTTTTTTTTTTTTCCTTAAATTTTCCCTTTTAAAAAGGGTTTTTTTTGGGCCCCTTTTTTAAAATTTTTTTTTTGGGGGGCCCTTTTTAAAATTTTTTGGAAAGGAATTTTTTAAAAAAAACCCCTTTTCCCCTTTTTTTTTGGGGGGGAAAACCCTTTTTTCCCCCCCAAATTTTTTTTAAAATTTTTTGGGGGGTGGGGTTTTTTTTTTTTGGGGTTTATTTTTAAAAAAAATTTTTTTAAATTTTAATAAGAACATAAGAAAATAAGAACGAAGGAACACTGCAAAAGGGCCCTACTGGCCCATGCGAGGCAGGCCCAAAGTCTCCTCCCGGCTTAAGCCAATGAAACCCAAAACCTAGTCAGGTCAGGTCACATTGACTTAAGGGGAACACGGCAACCGCCCTTTTTGCACAAGCTTTTCGGGGTCTAACTCACACCCACCCACATCTACTCATGTTTTTTATCCAACCTATTTTTAAAGCTACACAACGTTCTGGCCTCTATAACGGTACTGGGAGTTTGTTCCACTCATCCACAACTCTATTACCAAACCAGAAACTTTCCTATATCCTTCCTGAATCGGGAATTTTTCCAACTTAAAAACCATTGCTGCGGTCCTGTCTAGGCTAGATATTTTCAGCACACTATTTACATCCCTTTATTTATTCTTGTCTTCCTTTTTTCACCTAAATTTCATATCCCCCCTAATTCTACGTCTTTCTAGAGAGTGCAGTTTCAGGGCCCCTTAGTCTACCCTCATAGGGAAGGTTTCTGATACATGGGATCATCTTTGTCATCCTCCTTTGTACATTTTCCAGGAATTTATATCCATTCTTTTAATTCGGTGACCAAAACTGTGCAGCATTAATCTAAATGAGGCCTAACCAAGGATGTATAGAGTTGAAGAAGAACCTGAGGACCCCTTTATTATTTATGCTTTTTGATATGAAGCCAGGATTCTATTGCTTTTTTGCGAACACTTATGCACTGTTGTTTTGGGTTTTTCAGATTACTGCTAACCAGAACTCCTAAATCTTTTTCGCAATCCGTAATTTTTAAGATCTACATTATTTAGTTTATATGTGGCATGGTTATTGTCTGTCCAACATTTAGAACTTTGATTTGTCTATATTAAACTGCATCTGCCACTTCCCCGACCACTGCATCAGTCTATTCAAATCTTCCTGGAGTGCTCGAATGTCCTCGTCAGAATGAATTCGACGGCCTTTTTTGGGTTTGTCATCGGAAAACTTGCCGATGTCGCTCTTTATGCCCTCATTATGTCGTTTATGTAGATTGTGAACAGCAGGGGGGCCCAACACTGCCCCCTGTGGAAACACCGCTCGTGACGCTTCCCCACTCTGATTTCTCCCCATTTATGCAAACTCTCTGCTGCCTATTTGTCAACCATGCCTCTATCCAGGAAAAATTTCTCCTCCTTTCCATGTGCTTTAATTTTCCTCAATAGTCTCTGATGGGGGACCCTGTCAAAAGCCTTACTGAAGTCCATATACACAATATCATATTCATTACCATGATCTACCTCCTCAAATACCTTAGTGAAAAAAGTTAATAAATTCGTAAGGCAGGAACGCCCCTTTGTAAAACCATGCTGAGATTCGTTGATTAATTTTGCTTTTCAAGATGGCTACGAACTGCCTCGGCAATTATTGATTCCATAAATTTTCCCACTATGGAGGTTAGGCTTATTGGTCTATAGTTCGAAGCTAAGGGACCTGTCACTGTTTTGAAAATAGGTATCACATTTGCCATTTTCCACTTATCTGGCACCATGCCAGTTTGTAGTGATATGTTGAAAAGATTAGCCAAAGGTGTGCTAAGCTCCTCTTTACATTCCTTTAGAACCCTTGCATACAGTTCATCAGGGCCTGGGGATTTGTTAGGTTTTAATTTATCTATCTGCCTAAGGACCATGTCACTTGTGACCCTAATAGTGCACAGTTTATTATCGTCCTGTTCTACATAATTTATCATTACTGGAATATCGCTGGTATCCTCCTGTGTAAAAACTGAGAGGAAGTATGTTGTTAAAAATTCTACACATTTCCTTATCACTGTCAGTGAGCTGACCCCGAGGAACTTTGAGTGGGCCTATCTTGTCCCTGATCTTACTTCTGTATACCTGAAAGAATCCTTTTGGGTTAGTCTTCGATTCTTTTGCAACTTTAACCTCATAATCTCTTTTTGCTTTTCTAATTCCCTTTTTTATTTCTCTCTTTAACTGAATATATCGATTCTTAATTGCCCCTCTCCTCTTTTGATTTGCCTATATATGCCTCTCTTTTGACCAATCAGATATTTTAATCTATTGTTCATCCATTTAGGATCATTTTTGTTTGATCTGATTTCCCTATTTGGAACATATTTGACTGAGCAGCTAGAACTATGCCCTGGAAAGCATCATATCGGCAACCATCACCACCTACCTGACCCTTAGTCAGGTCATTCCAGTTCAGCCCACCTAAGTAATTTTCAGTCCTATGAAATCAGCCAAGCGAAAGTCAGGGACGGAGACTTGATTGCCATTATTAGGGGAATTCCATGATATATTAAAACTGAGTGATTTGTGATCACTCTCCCCAAGCTCATCATTAACCTCAAGATTATTAATTAGTGTTTCCCTACTGGCAAGAACCAAGTCAAGGAGGTTATTTCCCCTAGTTGGCTCTGTCACAAACTGTTTTAAAAAACAATCCTGGATCGTATCAAGAAAGTCACCCGACTCTAAATTTCCTGTCAAATTGCTCCAGTCAATCTGTCTATAGTTGAAATCTCCATTAGCACAACATTTTCGTATGTAGATGCCTTACGAATTTCGTCCCATAGAAGTTTACTGCACTCCCTATCAAGATTTGGGGCCCTGTAAATCACACCCAAAATTAGTTTTTCTCGGCCCTCGAGAAGCTGTAACCAACAGATTCAGTGGCTGACGCTTCTAATTTAATATCTTGTCTAACACAACAATTTAAATTGTCTCTGACGTACATCGCTACTCCACCACCTTTCCTGTTGACCCTGTCAGTGTGGAATAATTTATAGCCTTGTATGTGACATTCAGAGGGCATCTCTCTATCTTTCAGATTGAGCCAGGTCTCTGTTATAGCAATAATATCTATGTTTCCTGCACTTGCAATTAATCTTAGCTCATCTATCTTATTTCTAACACTCCTGCTATTAGTATAGTAAACCTTAAAGGGAAACTAGTCCCTTGCGCCCCTTTCTGTCCCCTTTGTTTGCTGACCTGTTCTATTGTCTTTATTTAAACTTC
>NW_026467969.1:0-12925 GCF_026875155.1 Cherax quadricarinatus | reverse complement strand
CAAATTTAATTTTTCAAATTAAAAAAATCCTTGCCAGAATTTGGCATAGAAAATTAAAATTTACACATTAATATATTAGCTACACTTGCTTATCAATTACATATACACTGATATAAATCTTGGCCAGAATTGTCTTATCAAATTAATATTGTAATAATTATAATCCACTACACATTAAGTAAATTTGTGAACTTAACATCCACCTCCTTCTGTCATTTCACATATAATTATTAAGTAATTAACTAATTAATGACTTCACTAATTACCTCCCGTTCAAGAAGGACGAACGGGCAAATTAAATTTGGAAATTGCATTTATCTGAATGTAACTCATTATGTACATAACAGTAAATGATAACAAACATAATTATTTTTTATCATAGTTACATAGACAAGTAGGAATTTGGGACACCTAGGTCACAAAAAATGTCCCCCTTCGATACCTACAACTGTCATATCCACAAGTTTCTCTAGACCTATTAATTACAAATGAAATATGTATCACCAGGAATTCTGATAAACATATAAATTTGTGGACTGTATATTAAAATTAACAAACGATTACATATATACAATTTACATAACAGAAGGAGAATATCTTAATATCACTCACCAATTTGACTGGAGATTAATGTGTATCATACTCAGAAAACCTCACTGTCTATACATGAAATAACACTGGCCAGAGTTAAACATAACAGACTTATCTGAGGTTCCTGGAGCTGTCTTGTCCAGTCGCTTGATATCTCAAGTTATGCAGGAATGCAAATCCAACAATTTCGCCTCCTATTTGAGAGGTGTCAGCCCAATTTTACCTCTAGAGCACGAAAATTCTTCCCAATATTCACTAATGCTAGTGTCCAATTCAAAACAACAATGGCGAGTCTCCTCTGCGCAGGCGCAGGGTTTCCCATTTTCGACAACATACTTCTTTTAAAAATACACTTTTAATCAGGTTTATTTACACAGCATAATATTGGGAAATTATTTTCCACATATGCATTCATTTACTGAATAAAAATCCCCTTCCCTCTACTACATGCCCTAATGTAACACAGTAATGAGGCTTTCACTTAATCTCTAGGCTTGTAATGTAGGCTTTAATATAGGACTTAATGTCGGCCTGTAAGATCCCTATGAGAGTCTTCTGCTGTCTTTCAGTGTGAGGTTGAGCCTCGACGATAGGAGATGGCAGGAATGACTTTGTGTGAAGAATATCTAACCTCCCTCTCCACAGCAGATGCCCCAGAATCCAATGAGCAGAAGGAACCTGTCTGCATCACGCCAGTTTATTAAAAGCTTCCAATATGTTTTGTTTTCTTCTTAGCAGAATTGCCTTCTTTTCTTAATGCTTTTGAAGCCAATCAAAGGTGAAAAATACTTTTAGCTTGTTTTGAGAAAAATGCTCATACCAGGATGGCATGAGGAAGGTGGCCGAGTAATTATAAGCCTATCACTTCTATCCTTCCAAGCCTCATGCCACAAGCCTAGATTAAAAGTCTCATTGGCCATTAGTTGTAATGTAGACTATGGAATCGAGATGGCATCTTCGGGCTTCATTCCAGGCTCACGTACTTGACACTGGCACCGCCTTGTCTACATCAAGTGAACCCAGAAATGCTATAGTCTTTGTGGTGAATGTTTTCGTTGCCGTTATCACCATTGCAATCGTTATCCTCATAATCATCATTATAGCTATTATTATTATTATTATTATTATTATTATTATTATTATTATTATTATTATTAAAGTTTTCATTGACTTCTTATCATTCTCACTATTTTTAACATCAAAATAATCATAAAAATTATCACCTCTAGTATTCTTATCAACAGCTTCATTTGTATCACCAACAACTTTTCAATCATCATTATTTTCCTCTCTATCATCATCATCATCATCATCATCATCATCATCATCACTCTCATCATCATCATCATAATCATCATCATCATCATCATCAAGGCAGTCAATGTGAAGAGCAATAATATTTTATTAACGTTTTGCTTCCGACGTAACGAATGACTGTCTAGCCACACAGGACATCAATCAACATTGCCATCATAGAGGTTAGTGTGAAAACTCTAATATTTAAGAAGGTTAGTGCTAGTGACATACTGCGAAGTAAATACAAGATGGCAGCCAACTCTAGCACTCTACACGATTTAGAAAGATGAGATACATTTTTATTGAGAGGACCAGAAAAGTGAGAGGCAACAATATCCATCTGTCTATTCGGCGAACATTACAGCCTAGAGTGAAATTTTTAGTTTAAAAAAGAAAATGCGTTGTGGATACTCTAATATATAGAATATTTCTCGAGAAAGATCCACTTTTAGATGGACTGAGGTCATTTTTATGGACACTTTCCTTTACGTTTGTCGCGTGTTTATTACTGTCTCAATCATACTCACCTCCATTTTCTTATAAATAAGTTTCACTACAGGATCTTTATGTGTGGAAAAATATATTCCAGGTGATCCCTTCATATTCCAAGGCTCGATACCCCATCTCCAGTTGTTCAGAGACACCAGGTCCTCCAAGGTTTCCGGAGGTTTACTCTTACTCTGGACTGTGAGATGTGCGATTAATGATGAGCTGTATCCTGTTGTTATGACCAGGCAGAACACCAGCCACACACCTACCAACACCTGTAAACGTAGAATAAACAAGCCTCTAATATGATAACCATCCATTTACCTTCAGACCAACATTATTTGTTAAGATAACATTAAAGAAAGCAAAGAATGCCATGTGGTAGCGACTTCGACTCACAACTTGAGGATCCTTGGTTTGACATGTTTCATTACATTTGTCTATTAGAGTAACAATAAATAAATAGCTAGATGTTAGTTGACTGTTGTTGGTCATATTCTCAGAGGAAGAAAAATTTTAATTTTATTGAGCTAGACTTAGAACTGTGCTCACGTTGTTATAAAAATGGTATTAAAAATGTTATTTTGTCTACGTTATTTCCGCAAGACTGTAATGAATCTAGCGACTTTCAATATTTGAATACTATATTATCAGGAAACATTGTATAATATTATTTGAGTATGTTTATCGATCATATATGTTTACGAATTGTTTTGCTCGGAGGATGGCCGGGTGTAATTATTGGCTTTACCACTCCTCCAGAGTTGTACAAGAATGGTATACAATACCAACAAGATGAAATTGAGACACATGTGCAACATCTGGGTATCCTTATTGTAGACGTTTCGCCATCCAGTGGCTTTATCAATACAAATTCCAGGACATAACTTGAAGAAAGGAGGACTATGTACAGAAGATGAGGTAATCAGTCCCTCAACCTAGAAGTAGGTGCGAAGAGCACCGTAGTTGTGGAGATTCTGAAGCAGAAGCAAGGCGCCTGACGCTTATATAGTAACGTCAGGTGGAATGGGACGGGTAGCAGGCGAGGGCATAGTCATTGGTAGGCGGGATTTCCCAGTGGAAGTAGGTCCTACCCAAAGAGATGGGTTAGTTGTCCCATACTTTTGCACAATCGATTGTTGTTCTCTTCATATTCGTCTCTTGACCTCCGGCAGTTCTGTGGTGGGTTACACATCACTGCAATGGCTACCTTATGTTCTCCAGACCTATTATGTAATCCCTTTCTCCAATCTCGTCCATGTCTTCCATTTCCTCAAAACCCCAACGTTTTTTTATGAGTAATGCAACCCCTCATCTCCCTCTGCTCCTTCTATCTTTCCTCAGGATCTGATATATCAGTGGGAAGATTGCATCTTTTATTATCTCAGTGAGTTTCGTTTCTGTGACTGCTATGATATCTGGGGACTTCTCATTGATTTTTTAAAAGCCACTCATATTTATTTGTTATTCCATCTGCATTCATGTACCAAACCTTCAGCTTCTAATCTATCATGGTGGTCCTGGGAGAATGTTGGGGTTGGGGGAGTGGGAGCCCTGGAGGGGGCCTATGGGGGCTTGCAGTGTGGGTTGGGTTTGTGATGGGGGCAGAGTGCCCATAGGGGGCTGTTGCAGGAGTGGGGTTTGTGATGTAGGTGGTGGAGGCAGAGGGAATAGCATGTGGGTTTTGGTTTAGATTGTTAAACTGCATTGGGGTTGTCGTGGTTGGAGTCCTTCTTGGGTTTTCGGGAGGGTGTGTTCCCCTTCCACCGAGTCTGGGTTTGCTCATCTTCCATTGCGTCTCGTTCCTTTTTGTTTTTATACCCTCTCTTTCAGTATCACCCCTTTCTTCTTGTTTTCTGTCTTTGCGGGGTTACTTCCCCAGTCCCCGATTTTTTCCTAGTCGTTTTTCCCGGGGCCCGGGTTTCGTCGATTCGTGAAAAAAAATTCTTTGACAGGCCTTTCCCTTCCACTCGCAAACCCCCCAATTTTCTAAAAATTTGTACTTAGGTCATGTTGACCTCCCCTATTGCCTCACGTTTCCCTTCAATCGTTTTTCCCCCGTTTTCTTTCATCAGGGGTTTCCCCCATTGAGCTTTTGGAGCCTGTATAAAACACGACCTCTAATTTTCCTCCCCACTGTCCCCTTTTTACATCCTTGAGGTGTTTTATTTCCCTTTCCATGAAAGTTCCAGCTTAAAAACCCTCCCCTTTTACTAAAGCCCCTATGCTCAGGAACTGTTTTCCCCTGCTGGGTTTTCCTTGCCACTTCATTGTTCTTAAATCCCCTGCTTTTGGCATAGCCCTTTTCTTGTTTCGGGGCCCCCCTTTGATTTTAGTGTGCTCCTGGGTCTTTTTTTGGGCCCCAAGGGGTTTAAAGGGCCCTTCAATGGGGGCATAGCCTTTTTTCCCCTACAGCCCCCTTGTCTGTGACTGTAGGGAAAGTTCCTGATGCCATGTCTTGTCATATGTCTCTCAACCCTTTTTCGGGTTTTTTAAGTTCCTTTCTAAGCACTGTATCTTTCTTTTGTGCAAAGTTGTCTCCCACTTCTGCCTCTTCAGCAAACCCTCCCTCCTTTTTTCTTCCCAAGCTCTTCTGCTTCCTCCCACTCTTCCTCCTTTTTTTGGCTCTAACTCCCAATCTTCCCTCCAGGTTCTTCCCCCCGGGTTCATCCCCCAGACCCCCGGGTTCTCTGCCCTTTGGGTAATCCATTTTTTTTCCCCAGAAAGAAGCTTATGTTTTTTTATCCCCAAAAAAAGTTAGTATTTTTTAGAGTTGTCTCGGGGGGGGGGGGGTGAGGGAAAAGGCTAGGGGGTGAGGGGAAGAGGGGGGAAAAGAGGGAAGGGTTTGGGTGAAGGGAAGGGGTGTTTAAACCGGGGAGAGGGTAAAGGAAAAAAGGAACATGAAGGAGGTGGGACGAAGAGAGAGGGAGATAGTTGGTAGGTTTATGAGGGGGGGGGAGGAGATAAAAAGAAAGAGAGAGTGAGGAAAAGGGGAGAAAGATAGATTGCTTTCAAAAGAGCTGATGTAGGTAACGCTCTTGCTTGCCAAAAAAAGCTAGGGATCCTTAACCTTTTCAAACCCTGGGGAAAAAAAAAAAAAAAAAAAAAAAAAAAAAAAAAAAAAAACAAGGAAGAAAAGGGAGAGGGGAGGAGAAGGAGAAAAAGAGGGAAAGAAAACATACAGGGATTGTGAAAGAAAGAGGGAGGGGGAGAAAGATAGAAGATAGATAAAAGAGAGAGAGAGAGAGAGAGAGAGAGAGAGAGAAAAGATGGCTTCCCCCTGAGGGAATGCCGGGCGTAGAGGCTGAATGGGGGGGTTTTTGGGTCCTGGGGAGGAATTTGTTTCTTAAAATAAAATTTGACTCCAAATGACCATAAAGAATACGTTGAAAAAATTTGTAAAAAAGGCAGCCGGAACCTTACAGCACTTCCCCTATCTGCATCTGCTTGACAATGGGTTGCAGGTTCTGTATGGGGAAAAATTGCCACACCTTGAGTATGCCCACTTTTTTGGAGCCTGCCCCCCCCCCCTCTCATCTGTGACGCTTGACGGTAGGAACAGAGAAAGAGCCCTCCGCCTGGACCCATCCTGGATAGATCTGTCTTTTCCCGGAAAACCCTTCAAACAGGGGGTTGGGGGGCCCTTTACTTTTTATGTAAAAGGCCAATATTGTCAAAGTATCACACTTATCACTTCGAGGACGCGTAAAACAAGCTTCACCACAAAAAGGGCAGGAACGAAATTTTTAAATCTGGTTACTCTTCTTCGAACACATTTTTAAAGTCTTTATCCCCCATGATGATTTTGGAAACATACATACGGATTATGTGTCAAAAAGTTAAAGTCAGTTGATCAAATGAAAATTCTGGCCCCACGATGGCCCAACTTCATCCTGTTCCTCTTGTTGTCTCATAACAAAAAAAATGTTTTAAAATGACGTTTTGGGTTTTGTTTAATCTGTAAATGCTTGTAAATAATTAGGGTCCTTAAATTAACCTTTGGAAAAACCCTGTGTAAAAAAAGAGAAAGGGGGGGGTTAGAAAAAGGAGGAAAAGGAGAGAGGGGGAGAGAGAGAGAAGAGAGAGAGGAGAGAGAGAGAGAGGGGGGAGGAGAGGGGAGAGAGAAGAGAGAGAAAAAGAGAAAGACATACAGAGACAAAAGACAGCAGCAACAGACAGACAGAAAAAGAGAGACAGAGGAGGGGTAAAGATGGGTTGGGGGGTGGGCGGGGAGAGGGGGAAAGGTTTACATTAGTGAAACACGGTCGTTCTTGGTCCCTGGGCTTTGTATGTGCATGTATGTAATCTTGCACTTACTTGTGTATCCCTGAAAAACTTTTTTATTATTTCTGAAAAAACCCATGTTATTTATTTTGACTGCCAGGCCTGGTCACTACATGGTCCCACCGTAACCCCCTTCCCATTCTTCTCCTTTAATTGCGTTAAGTGTTTAAAATTTGTATTCAGCTCCCAAGCAAGGTAATGACCTTCAGCTATCAGTAAACCAGGGCCCGAAAACCCAGCTCCCTCATTGCAACCCCAAAAGGGATTGTCCTCTATATCTGGCTCAGCTCCTGCCTACACGATGCTTCCGTTTTGGCTCCTGCTTCTTCTCTTTTTTCTTCATGTATTCATAACTCATTTATCCTTATTCACAATACACTGTATTCACTAATTCTATCCTTATCTTTATCTCCCTAGCTTGGGTCACACTTATTCGGTTGAATTTTGGTACTGGATTTTCATATCCCTAAACCCCTCTAGGTCTTTTGGCCCCCCTTTTCCCCTCTCTCTCCCCCTCTCTTTTCTCCTTTAGCCTGATTCAAATTGTTTTTATTTTCTGTGACCTTCACCCCCCTTTTTTGATTGGGACGTTCATGTTACTTCTTGGGGGTTTTTCAATGACCTGTAAAATTTCGCGGTCTTGGCAATGGCTTTGTTCTCCCGAAGCTATTTTTTTGTTTTTGTGTGTGTGTGTGTGTGTCCCGGTAGTCACCTATTTGTACTGACCTGTTTGTGGTTTTCAGGGGTCGATTCTAGCTCCCGGCCCACTCTTTACCTCGTACTAGGGCCCTTTTACCCTACTCTATGAGATTTATCAAAAACCTCGTCTTAAAAATATGTATGGGTCCTGCCACCATACGCCTTTCTAGGCTTTTTTACTTTGACAATCTTTATGAAGAAATACTTCCAAAATCTCTTTGACTCATCGGGTCTTCAAATTTAATTGTGACCCTTGTCACTGTGTCCCCTCTCTGGAAATTCTTATCTCTTCCATCTTGCGCCTCTCGAATTTTTTTTATGTTGTTTTCATGTGACCCCCCGTCCCTCCCGTCCCCCAGTTCGTCAGGTCTTTTTTATTAAACTCCCTCACAGGGGCATGCCTCTTAGATCCCCGGGGTATTCGTTGCAGACCTTTGCACTTTCTCTAATTTCCTGATGTGTTTGCCAAGGTGTGGGTTCCAAACTGGTGCTGCATACTCCAACTTTAGGCGTGATGTACACGGTGTACAGAGATTGAACTGCTCCTGACTGAATGTCGGAAAGCAATTTTTTAGGTTTGCTAGTCTCCTCTATTACTGCAGTACTTTTTTGGCTGATGTCACCTCAGGAGATATGTTCAGTATTATACTCACCTCAAGATTTATTTTCCTTGAGTGAAGTTTGTAGTCTTTGGCCCCATAGGTTGTATCATGTCTCGGTCTTCTTTGCCCTTCCCCGATCTTCATGACTTTGCATTTGGCGGAGTTGAACTCCCCGGAGCCATTTGCTAGACCAGGGGCCTGTAGCCTATTCAGATCCCTTTGTAGACATGCTTGGTCCTCCTCGACTAAAGTCTCCTGATTAACATCACATCGTCTGCAAAAAGAGATCTTCTGGTCTATTCCTTCCGTTATGTCTTTTACAATATACCAGAAACAGCACCAGCCCTAGGACTCACACCCTGTGCCCCGCTCGTCCAACAGGCGCCCACTCTGCCCAAGTCGTCAGTACCATGTGTGTGTGTGGTGTGTGTGTGGTTTTGTGTGTTTGTGTGTTGTGTGTGTGTGGTGTTTTGTGTTGGTGTTGTTTCACCTAGTTGACAATCTAGTTGAGGTTTGCAGGAAATCGAGTCCTAGTCCTGGCCCTGCCTCTTCACTGGTCCCCTACTAGGTCCTCTTCTCCCTGAACCGTGGTTTATCATACCTTTGCTTAAAGTATGTATGGTCCTGCCTCTACTACATCGCTTCCCAACATTCCACTTCCTGACTACTCGTGGCTGAGAAAACTTTCCTAAAAACCCGTGTTTCATCTGTGTCTTCAACTCAAACTGTTCCACTTGTTGCTGGCCCATCCTGGAACTTCCTGTCTTTGTCCACCTTGCCAATTCCTCTCAAGTATTTTGTATGTCTTATCATGTGTGTTGTGTGTTGTGTGTGTGTGTGTGGTGTTGTTTGTGTGTGTGTGTGTTGTGGTGGTGTGTGTGTGTTGTGTGTATGTGTGTGTGTGGGGGTGTGGTATGTGTGTGGGTGGTGTGGTGTGTGTGTTTGTGTGTGTGTGTTGGTGTTTTGGTGTGTGTGTGTGTGTTGTTGGTTTGTGTTTGTGTGTGTGTGTGTTTTGTGTGTGGTGTGTGTGTGTGTGTGTGTGTGTGTGTGGTGTGTGTGTGTGTGTGTGTGTGTGTGTTTGTGTGTGTGGGGTGTGTGTGTGTGTGTGTGTGCTTGTGTAGGGTGTGGTGTTTACTCAACTAGTTGTGCTTAACTAGTAAGGGTTTGCAGGGGTGGATTCCACAGCTCCTGGCCCCCGCTTTTTGACTAGTCGCTATTAGGTCACTCTTCCTGTTCCATGAGCTATGTAAGGATCCTACTCCAATACGTCACTTCCCACACTATTCCACTTCCTCACAACTCTGTGACTGAAAAAAATACTTCTCAACATCCCTGTGATTCATCTGAGTCGTCAACTTCCAATTGTGACTTCCCTAGTCGCTGTGTCCCATCTCTGGAACAATCCTATCTATGTCCACTTTGTGGATTCCTCTCAGTAATTTATATGTCGTTATCATACCTCCACTATCTTTTCCTGTCCTCCATGCCCGTCAGGTCGATTTCCTTTAACCTCTCCTCGTAGGACATGCCTCTAAGCTCCAAAGATTAGTCTTGTTGCAAGGATTTCCCACTTTCTCCTTAATTTCCTTACGTGACTGGCTAGGTGTGGGCTCCAAACTGGTGCTGCATACTTCAATGTAGGCCTGACGTACACGGTTTACAGGGTCCTGGACGATGTGCGCCTCAGGAGACGTGCCCGGTGTTATATCACCCCAAGATCCTTTTCCTCAAGTGAGGTTATGGTCTCTGGCCCCCTTAGAACTGTACTCTGTCTGGGGTTTCTTTTTTGCCCTTCCCGTACCTTCATGATTTTCCATTTGGAGGGGTTGAACTTCAGGAGCCAGTTTCTGGACCAGGCCTGCAGCATGTCTAGATCCCTTTGTAGTTCTGACTGGAATTCTTCCTATTGAATTCTTCTCATAAACTTTACATAATCAGCAAACAGGGACACTTCCGAGTCTATTCCTTCCATCATGTCGTTCACATATACCAGAAACAACACTTGTCTAGGACTAATCCCTGTGGAAACCCCTCGTCACAGGCGCCCACTCTGACACCTTGTCACGTACCATGACTCGCTGATGTCTTCCCGACAGGTATTCCCTGATCCATAGCAGTGCCTTCCCGGGTTTTCCCTTTTCCCGGTCCCTCCAGCTTCTGCGCTAATCTCTTGTGCGGAACCCCTGTCAAAAGCCCTTCTAACAATCCAGGAAAACGCCCAAACTACCAAACCCCTCTCTCTCTTGTCTTACTGCTCTACCCTGTCATAGAACTCCAGTAGGTTTAGACACAGTATTTCCCGTCCCTGAAACCAGTTGGGTTGTTGTTAAGCTCATTCCTTTCTATGTGCTCAGCCCACTTCTGATAATCTTCTCCATGACTTTGCATACTATACAAATCAGTGACACTGGTCTGCAGATTAATGCTTCGTGTCTAACTCCTTTTTTAAGAAATGGGACCTACGTTTGCTGTTTGCCATACCTCAGGTAGTAGCCCTGTTTCGATAGATGTGTTGAATATTGGTTTTGCCCGCATAGAGCCCTCTTCCCCCTTTTTTAGGGCCCATGGAGAAGTTTATCCCCCCGCTTAGCAGGGTACTCTCTTTTTTCCTCGGTTTGTATGTATTGTGTCCAAAAATTTGATGGGTACCCCCACCTCTCCGTCTTTCCGGGGTCCCTTTTGTCTCCTCTGTGAAATTTTTTTTTGATTTCCATGTTGACTCCTCACAACTTGCCTTCCTCAGCCTGATTACCCGTTCCTTGACTGTTTTTTTCCTCCTGAGTGGCTGTACAACAGCTTCGGGTCAATTTGGCTTTCGCTGTAGTTTTTTTTCATATTGCGTTGCCCCCCTCCCCCTTAACGTGCCCCTTTTATTTCTGGCTCTACGACTGCTCTCCTTATTCTCCTGGGGCCCCTTGCCTTCTATCTTCTTCCCTTCTCTTCACATTTTTTTTTGGCCTCTCTCACCCTTGGGGTGAACCCAAGGGGTCATCCTGGCCTTCTCGTTTTTTTGTTACCCCTTGGGACAAATCTCCTTTTTTTACTTTTACATATGTTTTTTCACTTTCCATCATCTCATTTACTGACTTTCCCCGGGTGCTGCCACTGAACCCGTGCAGGAAATTCTTCAGCCTTTTTATCCCTCTTAGTGTTTTTGGGTGTGTTTGCCCTGCCCTTCCTGCTTCCCCCCCCACTTGTTTAAATCTACATATAATCGAAGCTCAGACCCCCGTGGTCGCTGGGCCCCGAGGGGTCTTTCTATTTGTGCCTCAATATCTGCACTAACCCAAAGGGGAATACTAGGTCCCGTCTTTTTGGGGTTGCCTCTCCCTTCTCTGTAGTGTAACTTACGTTTGTACAGAGTTTTCCAGAGACACCTCCATCACTTTGCCCTTCACGTTTTTGGGCCCCCCCTGTCCCAAATTTCCCTCAATTTCTTCGTGATTGAAGTTACCCCCAAACAGCAGTTTTTGGGGCCCCGTGTATGGTGTGTGTGTGGGTGTGTGTTTTACTCCCCTGTTGTGGTTGCAAGGGTTGAGTTACAGCTCCTTTGGGCCCCGTGTGTTTTGTATGTGCTTTTTTGTGTGTGTAGAACTCACCCTAGTTTTTTGGTGCAGGGGCACGCACAGGTCCTGGCCCCCCCTGTGTGTGTGTGTGTGTGTTAGTGTGTATAGTTTGTGTGTGTGTGTTTGTACATGTGTGTTTGTCTGTGAAATGTAGTAGTGTGTTTATGCGTGAGTGTAGATTAAGTCTCACTATCGTGAGACGTGAGTGTCAATTTTGATTTTTTAAAAGAACACATAGAATATAAAAAAGTATCTGCTGGTATCGGCCATTTTTTCACCAATCCCAATACAGTAAAAATGACCGATACCTTCCTATACCTATTTTTTGGGCTCATCCTTTCATAGTAGTGTTTCCTGATCACTTATTTATCCCTTGTTGCTACTTTTAATCACAAAATTTCAATCATTTATTAGTATAAAACCCTTCTATACTTAACATTATAAAACTTAATATTCAAGATATCAGAATATAAGTAGTTCTCCTGTGTTGAGATTCGTAAATTGAAGGAACAATGTTCATTTGGTCGTAGATATTTTTCTCGAAGAAATTCCCTATGGCTCTTTAATCGATTGATATCAGCAGTTGCCCGTATTTGTGGTAGTGAGGAGAAAATTTTTTTTTAATGTACATATTACGCATAAAACAATGAGAAAAATATTGACACTACTCTTAATAAGATGATAATGAACAATCTTTAAAAGACTGGATGGGGCACTTTCAGTTCAAATGATATTCAGGAATTCAAAAGTATCAATAGATGGAAGACTCACTTTGCCCCGAGTAACTGACGGGGGGAGCTTAGGTGGGTTGTTTTGTAGCCCTTCCCAGCTGTACAAGAAGGGCAGTGCTGAGCCTCACAACATGTGTTCCTGTAATCCACTTCCACGCCCTCAGTAGCAGCCACAGGATCACGCTCACCGTTACTTCACTTTGCCCTCAACACCAACCACAGACTTGCTGAGTGCAGTTATGAATGATTATGTGTTCAAGGTTTAAATTAAACAAATCAATCATAATGTATGTCTTTGTAAAAGATAACACTTTCGAAGTGATGAAATAAGTTTAAAATTCTAGCAATGAAAATACCTCTGTGACGTTGTTAAATTTAAGATAAAATATCCGCAGGTTAACGTATCAAAGTAAACGTTTAAAACGGAAGCTCCTAAGATTTACTGGATTCTGACAGGCAAATAATTTTATATTCGAAGAAGTCCAGGGATGTTACTGCAGTATACAAGTTCTCATCTAGATGAAATAAGGAGGGAGTTCAACCTCGCTTGCCCAATAAGCTGTTATTTTAACCTCTTGGTTTCAGACAGTTCTTTTTTTTTTCGTCTAGAGCTAAAAGTTTAGATGCTTGCTTTGACAGAATGAAGTCACAGATGAGATCCACCTTT
>NW_026467968.1:0-13378 GCF_026875155.1 Cherax quadricarinatus | reverse complement strand
TCCTGGGTCCCTTTGTTTCCTTCAACTATTGTTCAGTATTATCTGTTTCTCTAGCCAGTGCCTCCTTCCGTATCCCAGATAAACTGGCTTCAATGAGAAGCTCTATGAATCTTTATCTTCACTTGTGGCATGCGAAGAGTACGTCACCTTTATTCGGTGTATGTACATACTCTCATATAGGCTGCCTCGCAACCAGCGAATCAGGAGGTCCCATCCCTTCAACCAATCATAGGTGCGTATGACAATGGCGGATGTGTTGTGGTGTCACACACGTTCCACCATTGCCACATTCACACAGGGGCTGGTTGGAAGCGGTGGTCTGGTTTCTGGCTGTTGGGTTTGCCTTGACTCGCCGTGTTGTACACATATATTTCCAGTTATTATATATAATGTACATACTTGTAAAAATCTATATATACTTGGTGAAGGAAAATACAATTCAAAGTTCACTGCTGTGTTTATTTCGCTCCAATTCTCTTTATGCCCCAGGATAACAGACCTTGATTATCTGGAAGCGTAATACCTGTAGAGGGAGTCTCTTTCATTTTAGTTTATGTCTTCTATTCTTTTTTTCTCAGGGAAAGTGCCTCGAGCTTAAGTGCTACAGAAGTAATTCTTTCCAGGTACTGGTTCGGATTTGTGTTGCTTAAGATATCTTCCCAGCGTGTATCATTTAAGACATGGTTAATTTGATCTAACTGATTGTTCTTGTTATTGAAGTTGAATTTGGTGGCGGCATCCTCGTAACTGATCTCATTTTATTAGTTAGAATCCCGGTGCATAAAAGTCTAAACTACGATTATATTGTGATCAGAACATATTGTATATGATACTATTACACTTCGTACCAGATCGTCATTACCAGTGAAAATAAGGTCTTGTTGGCTCCACTATTTGCTGGTTTAAGGTGAATTCAATAACTGTGTGTGTAAGAATTTCATCCGAGCTGCCTCCTGGGGTTACCTCTGCTATAACATTATTTGCCATATTCTTCCATATTAAATTAATTAAATTGAAATACCAGGCAACAAGATGTATGGGGCTGGGGTTGGAATTTTCCAGGCAGTAGTAAGTTTTCAGTAGTTATTCCTTGAATTCTTGGGAAGTTGCATACGCGGCTTATATACAACCACAAAGACTAAGTTTCGGTTCTCAGTCTTTACTGCCAAAACTTCAGTTACTTCATTTGGGGTGTTCAGTAATTGTGAGCAAATGAACGATTCTGTGGCAAACAGGCCAACCATCCCTTGTTACCTGTACTGTCTGTCGATTTTAAATAAGTTATACCCTTGTTTTCATATTTTGTTGTCAAAGTGATCTTTTGAGTGGGTCGCTCTGAAAGCCGGAAGATTACATTTGACTCTGAGGAGTCCACTGAAGAAAGGTATTTTGATGTTGGTAGATGGCTTTAGACCTTGTATATTTACAAATACAAATAATGCATTACTTGTTTGGGGGGGGTTAATTTGTTGGCTTTAAAATGTTTGCTGTTCTGGAGGGATGTCCCGGCTGTGCCCCCATTCCAAAAAGGCCCCGGGCGGTGGTGGAGAAATTTTTTCTTTTTGCTGCCATTTTTCTTCTTCCGGCATTTTAAAATCTTCTTTTGAATGCTTGTAACTACCTTTTCCCCAAGGTTCGGGGCATCTAAAACCTTCGGGTTTACATTTCAAATAGTGGGGCGAGGAAATTTTGGGTTTTTGAAAACATTGGTTTCCTGAATTGATAAATAACACTTTAAAGGTGAAAAAGTTTACAGGAAAAAAAAAAAAGGGGGAAATTGACCCCTTTTCGTCAGGGAAGTTGGGGGCATTTTTTTGGATGGTCAAAGTTGAAACCTTTCCCATTTATTTTTTTTTTCGGATTTTCCCCATGCCCGGATGGGAAAACGCACAAATTTTTCTGCTGGTTGGTTTTGGGTAAAGGAAAATTTTCTACGGGTTTCACTTTTTGACCGGGACCCCCCCCCATCCCAGCACCTGTAACAGTAGCAGTGCCGCCACCATTTAAATTTTTAGTAGTAATCAGCAAGAAACCCAGCGCATCATCCGCATTTTTTAACAGCCCAGCTGAAGCTCTATTTTTTTTTCCCAGATCATGTGAAGCTGGTATTCAAACGGGAAATAAGTTTAAAATTAAATCTGAGCTTTACCACCGCCCCGATGTCCTCGTACCCTGAAAACACCCCCAAATTTTACTGGGTCTTTGGTGTTTGAAAAGGGTTTTTTGGGCCAATTTGTTAAGCGTAGCGAACGTTTTCTTTTTTCCACGGGCGGGACATGGGGGTTTCGGGGGGTCCTCAATAAAACAGCAGTTAAATTATTGATTTTAAAACTAAAAAGTTTCGTGGTTTATTAATTTTATATTTAAAAATTTTTATATTTTTTATAAATAATTTTATAAAATTTATATATTATAATATATATATATATAATATTTATATATTAAAATATATATTTTTTAATATATATTTTTTTATAATTTTTAAATATAAATTTTTTATTTAAAATTTTTTTATATAAAATTTTTATATATATAATTTTTTTTATATATAAATATATATATATAATTTTATATTAAATTTATATATATATAATTTTAATTTATAAATATTTTTTTTATAAATTTATATATATATATATTTTAATAAAATAATATATTATATATAAAAATTTTTTTATATATAATAAATAATTTTATTATGCAAAAAAACCATTTTAAAGAAAAGAGAATTTTCCCAAACGCTTACGTGATACTCACATTATCAAGGAAAAATTATCAAGGAAAAAATTTTTTCCGTGGGTTTAAAGTGGTAGTCACGAAAACGCTTGGGGTTTCTCTATTCTTTTTACAGTGGTTTTTTTTGCAAAATTCTGAAACACCCTTTTTTCTGTAAACTTATTGCATTTTATTATTTTTTTTTTTTCACCCCTGGCCGATTCCCCCCAAGGCAAGGGGGGGCCAGGGGGAAAAAAAAACTTTCCCTTTATTCACCCCCCCCTCACTGTCTTGCCAGAAGGGTGCTTTAAACTACATTTTTAAACTGCAAAATTAACACCCCCCCTTCAGATGCAGGGACGTAATTCCCATTCCCCCAGGACTCAAGTCCGGATGCCGGTTTCCCCTTTATTTTTTATTTTTATTATTAAAAATCAAGGGGGAAGCGCAAAAACCCCGGGGGTTATACAGCCCTGGGGGGGGGATGTGGAAGGCATTTAGGCTTAAATTTTTTGGGAAATGGGGGCACGATCCAATTCCCTAAAACAAAAGCCCCTCACCAACATCCCAAAGGAACCCTTTCCTTTAGGGGGCCGGTTTCCCTTTAACCCCTTCTTAAAAAATTTTCTTTGCTCACACTCCAACAGCACCCCCGTATTTAAAAAATTTTTTGTCTCCATTCACTCCTATCAAAACACGCTCACGCATGCCCACTGGAAGTCCAAAACCCCCCCCGGGAAACCGGGAAACCCCCTTTAAACCCCCCTTTCCCCAACCCTTTCCCAGGCCCGACCCCCAAACCCCCCCCTTCCTTCCACTTCACACTGATACCTCTTGAAGTCATTCTGTTTTGGGTCCTTTTTTCTCTACATGTCCCAACAACCTCAACAAACCCCTTTCCCCAGCCCTTGGCAACGTTTTGGAATTTCCCCCAAACCCCCTTTAAATTCCAAAAATTCGGGAAATTTCTGCATTAATTTCCCCCAACATTGCCCTCAGACATGACAAACTCCAAAATGCCCCAGCCTTTTTCCCCGCTGCAACATTCACACCCATCTTTACACCCCTAAAGAGCGTTGGTAAACTATACTCTCTACATTTCCCCCCTTTGCCTCCAGGACAAAAAGTTTTTTGGTTTTCCCGACTCCCCAAGTGCAAAACCCCTCACCCTTTTTTCCCCTTTATCAATTTTTTGGGTTTTCCCCCCATCTTTTATAGACCCAAACCGCTGATACTCCAAATCCCCAAAAATCTGAATACATTCACCTCCTCCCCAACTCCCTCCCAATTTTTGATTAAATTTAATCTTTATCACCTAAACTTTTTGTTATCCTCTTTAAACCTTTTCTCTTTCCTGTAAAAACCCCTTTTTTTTTTTCTTTTGCAAACCCTAACCCAAAATTTTCCCTAATCTTGTAAATTCTCTTCAGAAACTCCCAAGGTACAGTGTCATTATTAATTTTTAAATCAAAGGGGGGAAGCGCTAAACCCGGAGGATTATACAGCGCCTGGGGGGGGATGTGGAAGGCATTCAGGCTTAATTTGGGGAACTGGAGCACAGATCCAATTCCCCAAATCAAGAGCCCCTCACCAACATCAAGGAACCTTCCTTGAGGGGACAGTGTCATCAGCAAAGAGCAGCTGTGACAACTCCCACTTTGTGTGTGATTCTTTATCTTTTAACTCCACGCCTCTTGCCAAGACCCTCGCATTTAATTCTCTTACAACCCCATCTATAAATATATTAAACAACCACGGTGACATCACACATCCTTGTCTAAGGCCTACTTTTACTGGGAAAAAAATTTCCCTCTTTCCTACATACTCTAACTTGAGCCTCACTATCCTCGTAAAAACTCTTCACTGCTTTCAGTAACCTACCTCTTGCAACATCTGCCACATTGCCCCCTTATCCACCCTGTCATACGCCTTTTCCAAATCCATAAATGCCACAAAGACCTCTTTAACCTTATCTAAATACTGT
The DNA here is from genome assembly GCF_026875155.1 of Cherax quadricarinatus. Lineage (NCBI taxonomy): Eukaryota > Metazoa > Arthropoda > Malacostraca > Decapoda > Parastacidae > Cherax > Cherax quadricarinatus. The sequence goes on along the minus strand of NW_026467968.1, from coordinate 8,679 downwards.
TCACTTATATGTTTCACTGTAAACACCTGGTCCAACACCCCCTACCTTTCCTAAAGCCCCCTTGTTCATCTGCTATCCTTTTTCCCCCGTTTACTCTTAATTTTTTTCAATAATAATTACCATACTTTCCCAGGTTGTTACACCCCAAGATTGAAAACCCTTTTCTTTTTAGAGCTAACAATTTTGGTCAGGGGTTAGGGTTTAAAAATAGTGATCCGGAATGCAAATTTTAATTAAGTATATTCTAATACAACAAAACCCAGAAATATATACGTTATGAAAAAGTAAGAATGCATTTTTTCTTAGTATCCAACTATACATAGGCTTTCATAACGCGATTAGGGGGGGAATCCTAGATAAAACATAATAAAAATGGAGATTATTTTAAATGTATAAAGTCTTGTTTCCCAATTGGAAGCGTCGAATAAAACAGAATAGTCCAGGCCGGCTTAAAAAACCCGGGCCTTTTACCAGAGACAGCGGAGTGTTCTCTTTGGCGCTTTTTCTCACCCCCTCGTCCCCTAAACCCTTGAGCATACAGGTAAAGTGGGTCACGTGACGGATTCGCCAACCTCAGTGAGTTTAAAAACTAAAGGGGGGGGGGAAGGGGGGAAAGGGGGGGTAAAACCATGAACATCACGGCTAATATACCCGGCACACCGGGCGGAGGAGGTTACTATACCCCCAATTAAATTATCATCCCAGTTCATAAAATTTAATAATTGTAAAATAAGAATTGTCTTAATAATACAATGAGTTCATTTCCAATTTTAGCTATTAAAGGAAATAACCGCAATGTAATTTTAAAAGGAAGGAAAACCTGGGGGCTGACCCCCCCGGCCCACAAGCAAATATCTGGCGTTTAAGTGTGATGGTTGAGAAAAAACCCCCAGCTGGTTAGGGATGGAGGTACATCTTTCCAAGGTTAGTCTCCCCTTGCTGAACTGGCCAGAAACACTGCTTGACTGAAAGAATTTCTGTATTTGGGGCCATTTATTGGAGGAGAGAGGCACGCTAACACGTTGCTCGCCCCCTTTATGTAAAAAAAATGGAGATCGGAAGGTTGGACCCTTAAAGCCCAGCGAAATATTCAAAATTTTTTGATTTCATAGAATTTTAAAAGTTAGAGGATTATGGTTGAAAAATTTTTCACATAGGAGTATAACGGGTATACGTCAAAGTGTTCTAAGGACAACCTAAACCCAGGGTTCTTTTAAAAGATTGAATAAGTTTTTGTATTCTTTAAATTATAGGAAAAAAACTTTTGGATGTAGAATATTACCTTTTTGGGAAAGGTTGCAAAAGACAGCACCTATTGCTGCATCATGGCATCAACATGGGGGGTAAAAAGGAATTTGGAAAATTGGGTGCACGAAATACTGGGCAGGGGAAAAAAGGAAACGTTTTTAAACTTTTTTAAAGCTTGTCACAATTTTTCCCCAATTTAAAATTTTATATTTGGGATGGTCAATCTAGTCAGGGGGGGGGCAAGTTGAGCAAATTTGGGGCAAAAAACGCGTAATAAGTACCACCCCCAAAAATCTTTGGGGGGCTTTCCGTCCTGAGGCGTCGGGAAATTTAAAATAGCTTGGACCTTTAAAATTGGTCGGGGGGCTACTAGTCCTTCCCTTTTTAAAAAACCGAGATTTTAATTGGGCTTTCCAAATCACTTTTTGTAAATTTTACAGTGAAATTGATTTTGCAATGTTTCAGTAGTTCTCTAATCTTTCTAAAGAGAGCCAGTCATCACTAAAAACCCCGGTGTCAAGTTAGCCTTACACCTTCAAAGGGTTGGACTAAAATTTTTCATATTTCTCTGGAAAGGGCGGCGGTTTTTAAAAAGCCGAAAGGCAAAACCCTTAACGAAAAAAGTCCGTTCTAAACGAACCCCGGAAATTTCCTTGGGCCCTGGAGTTAACGGCATGGTAACCCCCTCTCAAAGTCTAATCTGGTCCAAATTTGGCCCGGTACGCACTATTAAACTATCAATCCTGGGTAAGGAAACCCATCTGGTTTGGCGCTGAATTTACTTTACGGTACCCGTGCATGGGTTACGGTACCATCGGGTTTTGGGCCCAATAAACAGGGGGGGCCCAAAGGTGCCCACGGGGTTCTATCAAAATTATATTCCAGTAATGTATTTTTTGTTAAATTTTTTCTTGCTTAGCAGGAGAGACCCGGTAAGGGGTTTCTTTATTGGACTACTTCAAACAACAATATCGGGGGAAAACCCCAAATGTAAAAGGGAGTAGGGATATTTTTGAGATGGATTTATATTTGTGATTAACTCTTTGTTTGAAGGGGTAGGGAATTCGGAAATGGTCTAGTCTTTTAAAATTCAAAATTATGTAGTCTAAATTCTTTTATTTCCCCTTCAGTGTTTTCCTTTTTTCAGTGGTGTAGGTTGAATAAGGAAATAGTGGGAAGGCTAGACTCGTATTTTTTTAAAAGTTATCATGTAAACCCCTCAAAATTTTTTTACGCGTCCTGGTTCACGGACCAATAATTCACCCATTTTCTTTGTCTACTATTTCAATGGCCCCAATATCTAGGTTTAAAAGAAGCCCTAAATTTAAGTTTTTAACAAACACAAATCATTGGGAGAAAAATTAGATTTAGCCTTTTGTCGTAAGATTTTTTCATTTGGCTTGAGTTTGACAGTACGGAGCAAAGTTTTTAAATTTTTGGAGAGATGTTTTTTCCCAAAAGTAGAGGACGGGGATGAAGAGGTCTCTTTTCCCCTACCCAAGAATCTCGAAATATGGCTGGGGGTCCTCGTACCTGATGCCCAAAAATCAGGTCAAATGGAGAATATTTGTACTTTCTTGTTCAGCTTCACGGAGGCAGAGAAGAAAGGGTAACCCTTCGCCCCATTCACGGAATATTGCTACAGTAAGCAGTAAAGTGTTTTAAGGTTTGGTGGTTTTCCTTCTAGCACTCCTTGTGAGGGGGATAAATTGCTGTGAGAGGATCTGTTTTACCCCTAATCGGACTAGCCTCTTTAAAACCTTGAGAAAATTTTAGAACCTTGGTCAGATTGTTTTCACGTGGTAGGCCTACTTGAGCAAAGAAGGTATTAAAGCTCTTATATATTTTGAATTTAAATTTTTGGGACATTGGGATAGCATCAGGATACCGGTTGCCATATTAGATAGGAAGATATATGGTTCCCCCCCTTTTTGGGCCGGGCAACGGTCCTACACAATCAATAACTAATCTTTAAAAAGGGTTTCTTAGGACTTTTTATTGGAAGAAAAGGGGCAGACGGGGGTTTGTTCGCCTTTTTTGCCTTTATTGACAACGGGCATTTCCGTAGTTTGTCAACAATAAAGTCCTCATCGGGGCCCAAAAAAAAATATTTCCTTATCTTTTTCTTGTTTTACGGCCCCCAAATGCCTCCCGTGGTTTTATAGGGTTTTAGTTCAAATCCCATATGAAAGGAGATGGCACCCTAACAAGTTTCCCCTTTTAAAATGAGTCATTATTTCCTTCCAAAGAAAACCGTCTTCATTAAAAAAGGGAACCTTCCTTTTTCCTTATTTGGTTAAATTTTATCGTCCTTTAGAGCTAAAGAAATTTTCTTTATTACATTTTCTAGTAGGTCCCAGGGACGGAAAACTTTGTCACTGGGGGTTCGATGAATTGCTTCGCTAAACGGAAGTTTAAACTAATTATCGACTTTTTTAAAGGCTGTTGATATGCAAATTGTTAGAGTTCTTAGCCATGGTCTGGTGACCACATTAAGGGGAAATAAATCTAGCCCTGCCCCCAGAGGCTTCTAAGGCTAATTTAATCCAAGGATTATTAAAACCAGAGGCTCTTGGGTATCTCCAATTTATCAATTTCGTCCCCATTTAAAAGATCCACGCCGGCAAGGGGGAAAAGGGTTTTTCTGAAATCCCACATTGACGCTACTATCCCGGCGTTTAATAAATCCTTATAATAGGGACCTTTATTTTGTGCCCCCGTAAACCTCTAAAAATACGTTAGCCGGGGTTCATACTAGTAGGTAATTTACCAGGTTTGATCTTAAAAGAGATAGCTGCCAATTCGAAAGGTAGGTATTTTAAAACCCCTTTTTTACGAGTCCGAACTTCCCTGGGAAAAGTAGGGTTTTCCCTAGCTATCGGACCTTTTCTTTGAAAAACATGTCGTGGTAAAATCATCTATTTGCGGTCTGTAGATGAGGCCTGAAAGGTAGAGATTCATCATCCAATTTCATATTCCCCGGGGGAATTTATTACCTGGGTGATATCTCCCCCTTGGTTGGGTTTTTTTTCCCCGTTTATGCCAAAAACCCGGGGAAAGTCTATGACCTAAATTCTTACAAAAAAAGGCACGGGGAATTTATCTTTAGGATTGTCTGGAAAAGAGCCCTTTTTCCCCCTGTTTTTTTTTGAATAAAACCTTCAAGGTTCGCCCGCTGGAGCTTTTTTAGCAGTCAATCTTTGAAATAAAACCTTGGGAGGTAGATTTCTTTTCCGGGGGCTTAGACTTTCTGTGGTTATGCTGGGAAATTTCAAAGTGTCTGCGGGGCAGCAGTTCAACAAGTTTGTAGTAGGGGAAAAGTCAAAAGATAAGTATGAAAACCCCCTTTTGGAAAATATTAAAAAGGTCTTTATGCAAAAATCAGCTGGGAAAGTGACTGACTGAGGCGGCTCCCCCGGCCCTACGCCAAAGCTCGAAAGCAAGGGGGCTTTTTCCCCCGGAAAGCCACCCAAGACTGCTAGGATTTTTCTTTAAGTTTTAAACATCTTTTAAATAACTAACCCGGGAATAAAACGTAAGCTTTCGAAGACAAATTTTTACCCGAGTATAATCAGAAAATTGTTCAAAAAGGGAAGTTTGAGTTTGGTTTGGTTCGGTTTTCCCATTAAGATGAAGATTAAAGCAGCCAATATTTTGGGGCCATTGCATCACCCTTTGCCGATTTTTGAATGTTCAAAAATTAAACTAAATTTTCCCCCGTAAATTTAGGCATCAAAAAGGCTGTTTTACCAAAGGCAAATGAAGGGGTTTTATACTATTTCTCGATTCTCTTTTTTTCCTCATACTTCCGTTATAAAACGATTCACGTTCAAATTTCCCTTTTAACTTTTTGGGCTTCTACAAAAGGGGGGTTTTAAAACGATAAAATACGTTCTAGACGTTCAAAATTCTCCTTGATGAATGTATCAAAAGGGCTAAAGAGATTTGGTGGAACGTGTTCATATCCAAAAAGGACTTCTTGTTCTGTTTCAAAAACATCTGTAAGGCTTTTCCTGGACCGTTTCTTTAGCCCGATGGGGTTCTGTTCCCCATATAGTCCCTTTGGGGATGGAATTGGAGTCTTTTTTAGCAGCGTAGCGTTTTCCCGGTATGGGAAGGTCATGTCCGTCGTTCCAGTAGGGGGGTTAGCGTCGTATTTCGCCCCCGGGGGTCTGAGAAAGAATTTAAAAGGGAAAGGGAAAATCTGCTTCTTATTCTCAGTCTCTGGACCCGTCTCTGGAAAAGGACATTCTGTATCATACATCTGACTGTCGGGGGAGTGAAATGCCTGTCGTATTTTATGCCCAAGCTTCGTGTAATTTTCCAACAAATTGAAGCCAAACAATCTTTCCTTTGTTAATCTTCAAACCTCCTGCCTTTCTAATTATTTTTAAAGGAAATTTAGTGTTTTCCCCACACAGGCCCCCACTTGTTACACTCCAAATATTTTAACCACTATTTCCCTTTTTAGAGCAAAACAATTTGGTAGAGAGGGTTTGGGGGAAAATAGTGATCCCCCGGAATGCCTAATTTTAATTAAGTATATTTATAAACAAAAAAGCCCGAAATAATATACGAATTTTCGTAATAAATTTAAAAATGCATGTTTCTTCTATAGTATCCAAAATAACATAAAAGGGTTTCAAAAAGACGTTAGGAGGAGATCCTAGATATAATATTATTAAATGGAGATTACTTTTATGTATAAAATTTGTTTCCAATTGGAAGCAGTCAAATAAAAAGAAAATGTCCAGGCGGCTAAAAAACCTTGGCCAGTTCCAGAGACGAGCAGGATGTTTTGTTGACTGCTTTTTTTTCACTCCTCGTCCCCCAACCTTGAATACAGGTAAGTGGGTCCGTGCGTGACCGCAACACTCAGTAGGTAGTTGAAAAATAAAGGGGGAGGGAAAGGGGGGGGAAAGGGGGGTATAAACCCTCGAAATCACGGGTAACTATACCCGGCACACCGGGCGGCAGGCAGGTTTTTTACCTCCAATTAAACTTTTCCATTTTCTGCATCGCTATTGGGGCCCTGCGACCCCCCTTTCTGACCTCCTCGTAAACCCGACAGCGTTTTGGGACGAGGGGTGTTGTGCATTCGCTGCCTGGATGAGGGAGAGTGCGGGCATGTTTGCACCCCTCTATGTTTCCGACGAGAATCAGTCAACGACATGGGGCCCGGTGTAGCAGGAGAGTGAATACTTGGGCATTGAATTATTAGTGGGGTTTAACACCTCTCATCGATTTTTTATTGCCCCAAAAATTTTACAAAAAATATGGGATCAGAGACGGGATTTATATGGATGGCACTGCGGTGTATATAGAATTTTGGAAAGTGCAATGCTAAGTATCGAGGTTTTGGGTTTGATCGTTACCAAGATGTCAGCATTACGTAACACCGGCAGTGAGGGTCAAGTTGATTGATGTAATCACGACATTATTCGTGGGTTAAGCTCCGCAACGTGCCTTTTGAGGCTGATGAGGTAGATATTCGAAATGTTTTCGAACGTTATGGAACTGTACATCTGGCCCAACCTGGCAAATGGGTAAAAGGTGCTTACACAGGATTTCCTGAGGGTTCTTTTAATCTCAAGATGACGCTTAGGCATCCTATACCCTCGTATGTATATCTCTGAAAGAGTTTAGAACCCAGGTAATGGTAGCGTATGCGGGGCAGAGACGTACGTGCCGACTGTGTGGCGAATTTGACCATATGGCGGCAGACTGTGGCAAGCGGAGTATGGCTCCTGGGCCGGCAAGGGGCGGAGCACCTGCGCATGAGCACCCGATGCCTAAGGAAGAACGGGGGCAAGGAGGAGGGCGTGGTCGCATGTGGAGTGAAGAGGTAGTGGCTCCTCCAGTGGAATCGGAAGAAGTGGTGATCCATGAATCACCTGGCCCATCAACAGTGGCTCCTGGGCCGGCAAGGGGCGGAGCACCTGCAGCATGAGCACCCGATGCCTAAAGAAGAACGGGTGCAAGGAGGAGGGCGTGGTCGCATGTGGAGTGAAGTGGTGGTGGCTCCTCCTGGGGAATCGGAAGAAGTGGTGATCCATGAATCACCTGGCCCATCAACAGTACAGTTGTCAAGTGAGGAGGTACAGGAGGGCGCAGCAGTGAAGGCTATTGAGGAGGAGTTGGAGACGGTGATACAGGCTATGTTACAGTCTACGGAGGTGGAGAGTTACAGCGAACAAGACCCTGGGATCAGGGCAGAAGGTGTGTGTGGGGAAGGGGAGGATCAGGTGGCACCTGTGGTGGACAGTGCGAGTGCCATGGAGGGGCATGGAGGCGGATTAAGGGTGGTAGAGGTGGAAGTCCATTGTGCTGGCTCCAGGACTCAGATATGGAAACTGAGGGAGCTACAAGGAAAAGGGCAGCAGCGTCAGATTCGGACGATGTTCTGACACCGGCGACAAAGGCCGGGGAAAAAGACATGGGGTTATGGTACCCAGAGTGACTCTGCGAGAGGGCCACAACAGAAGGAGGGGGGATGGTTGGGAAGGAGGGGGGAATCTGTGGCAAAGGCACAGTCCAGGGGAACGGTCTGAAAGGGAAGAATCTTGACATGAGGCGGGGAAGGAAACCTTAAACTGGCCTCAGGTGTGTAACAATAAATATTAATGGTCTGTGTGATGGTGTTAAACGGGAGTGCTTCAGGATGTTTTTGAATAGGTATAAGGTTGACGTAGCTTTTGTGCAGGAGCACAATTTTAAGCTTGGTCGTGAATTAGTGGTGCCTGGGTATCAGGCTTATGTGTTGCCGTCTGAGCGTTTAAAAGGAGGAGTGGGTGTGTTGATCAGGGAGGCGGGCCCGTTTGTATTGCATAGGAAAGAGGGGGGGGGGAGGGGGGAGAGTATTACGTGTGGAAGGATGGTGGATGGGAGAGAGAGTGGCGTTTGTGTGTGTGTATGCCCCAGCAGAAAGTGACGTGAAAGTGAAGATGGATTTTGTGCGGGAGGAGCTCGTGTATTACCTACGCACGTTACCGTCTGTCGCGATTGTGGGGGGGGATTGGAATTGTGTAATTAAGAAGACAGACGTGGAACCCAGAGGAGCGGGATATTTTTCCTCAGTCTTGGGGGGCCTGCTTAGAGATCTTCAGTTACGTGATGCTTTCGGGGGAGGTCTGTGGGAGGTGGAACATACGTTTATAAGAAGGGGATATGCGGCTCGTTTGGACAGGTTATATTTATCTCGGAGGGTTTTGGTAGAGTCTTTTAAAACTATAGAATGGTGTTCTTCCGATCATAGGGCGGTATTAGTGGAGGTGGGATGGGATGCTTTGGCTCGTAGGCAGGGAAGTTATTGGAAACTGAACACGATGGTTTTGGGGGATAGGGAGGGAGTGGAAGGTTTGCAATATTTTGGGAACAGCTCTGTGCCGACAGAAGAACGAGGAAAAAACGTGGTGGATGGTGGGGGTAGTG
>NW_026467967.1:0-12791 GCF_026875155.1 Cherax quadricarinatus | reverse complement strand
GCGGAGGTGAGTCCGGGGAGACATAATAGTAAAGCTGGGAGGTGCGTCCGGGGAGCAGTAATGGTGAAGCTGGGGGTGTTTCCCGGGAACAGTAATGGTGAAGCGGGAGGTGCTGTCCGGGGAGACAGAAATGGTGAAGTGGAGATTTTGCCCCAGGTATGGGGAATTAAGCGGGAAGGAATACATATAAATGACCTCATAGGGACAGGAGCCATAGTGGGGAAACAAGTGTAGTCAAAGATAAGATAAAACCAATATTGCAAACTAGAAATACCGCAGGAAATAGCAAACAAGAGGACTCCAATAGCAATAGTGAGGAAAAATTACCAAAAACAACTGGTGGGCTCCTTTGTTGGTGCTAGGGAGGATAAAAGAAAGGGACAGGGAAACATGCACCAACAGGGAATACAGTCACAGAAACCCAAGGCAAGCGGAAACCAAGCCTGTGCACATACTAGGGCACTTGGTATCTGCGGGCATGGGAAATCTGGAAAAACAGATGGGGACGTGCAACTATGACCACCCTAGAAAAATGCCATGCCCATATGACAACAGGAAAATGCAAACTCCCTTCCTGTAAGCTTTTTCACCCTGAAATGTGTACCTCTTCAGTACAGGAAAGACTGTGCTATAACTTAAATTGCCAGGCATACCATCTAAAGGGGACAAAAAGATACAAAACATCCAGGCCATGGGAAAACCTGGGTAGCCACAGCCACTCAAGAGGGAGAGGTTTTTAGTGCCAGGAAAGGGAAAAAAAACTGGCAGGAAATGGCAAAAATCTTTACCCAAAATCCAGCCCATTCCTGGAGTGGAACCAAAAGTCGATGGCCTCCACTCCAAACCAACAGATACAGATACTAATCCCGGGAAAAAAAAAATCCCCCCCCAGTACCAACAATACCACCAGTCCCCATAACATTCTTCTTTGCAAATATACAGGGTCCCAAAGCCAGCAACAAACAACAAAATACCTTTCATCCGTGGACGCTTGCAGAGGCAAAGGCAATGTTGCGGCTTTCACTGAGACCCACATAAAGGATCACTTGGACAATGAAATTGGACCCAGGTTACAACCTATACAGATGTGGGCAGAGTGAAAAAGGCAAAAGGGGGGGGTTGGCCTGTACATTGCAGAGTCACTTGTTTTGCACAGAACTGCTTAATGCCTCAAATGACGTAGTGGAAGTTTTGCAGTAAAGGTCGAGAACCAAAACCTAGTCATTGTGGTAGTCTACAAGCCTCCGGATGCAACATCCCAGCAATTCCAGGAACAGCTGTTAAAAATTGACCACTGTCTGGAAAATCTTCCCGCTCCTGCACCCCAAAATCTTGCTCCTGGGGGATTTCAACTTAAGGCACCTAAAATGGAGGAATATAGCAAATAATATTTTTGCAGTAATAACACCCGGAGGCAGCTCTGATGAAAACTCACACTCACACGAGCTTTTAAAAACTCTGCACAAAATTCAATTTAAACCAGCAAATAATAGAGCCTACTAGACTGGAGAATACACTAGACCTTTATTTTCACAAACAATGATGATCTGATAAGAAATGTCACCATATCAAAAACAATATACTCAGATCAAAAACATAATTGAGGTTCAGACATGTATGCGTGGAGCCCCAGCCCGACAAAATGGACTAGTCACGAGGGAGCATTCACCAAATTCAACTTCAATAACAAAAACATAAAGTGGGACCAAGAAAAAACCAAGTTCAAACCGATATAAGCTGGGAAGATTACTAAGCAACACAGACCCAAAGTTATGCCTAGAACAGATTACTCGGTGGCACTCGATGTATGCACAAGGCTTATTCCTCTAAGAAAAAGGAGGAGTAGATGTAAAATAGAAAGGACAGGCGCTCCCTTTACAGGCGACGGAAAAGAATAACAGAGCGGCTAAAAGAGGTCAATATATCTGAAATGCGCAGGGAGACACTGGTCAGAGAAATGCAAGCATCGAATTTAAGCTAAAAGAATCCTTTAGGAGTCAGGAATCGCGGGAAGAACTAAAAGCTATAAAAAGAAATCGAAAGAAACCCAAAGTATTTCTTCCTATGCCAAATCAAAATCGAGAAAAAACGCCCAGTATTGGGCCCTACTTAAACAAGATGGGTCCTACACAGATGACAGCAAGGAAATGAGTGGCTACTCAAGTCCCAATATGACTCAGTTTTTAGCAAGCCGCTAACCAGATTGAGAGTCGAAGATCAAAATGAATTTTTTATGAGGGGAGCCCAAAAATTTGATTAACACAAGCCTATCCGATGTTTTTCCTGACCGCCAAATGACTTCGAACAGGGATAAATGACATGCCCATGCACTCTGCCCCCGGGCCAGACTCATGGAACTCTGTGTTCATAAGAACTGCAAGAAGCCCCCATCACGAGCCTTTTCCATCCTATGGAGAGGGAGCATGGACACGGGGTCGTCCCTCAGTTACTAAAAACAACAGACATAGCCCCACTCCACAAAGGGGGCAGTAAAGCAACAGCAAAAGAACTACAGACCCAAAAGCACTAACATCCCAAAATCATAAAAATCTTTGAAGGGTCCTAAGAAGCAAGATCACCACCCATCTAGAAACCCATCAGTTACACAACCCAGGGCAACATGGGTTTAGAACAGGTCGCTCCTGTCTGTCTCAACTACGGATCACTACGAAAAAGGTCCTAAATGCACTAGAAGACAAAAAGAATGCAGATGTAATATATACAGACTTTGCAAAAGCCTTCGACAAGTGTGACCATGGCGTAATAGCGCACAAATGCGCGCTAAAGGAATAACAGGAAAGCCCGGTCGGGATTTTAAAATTTCCTCACAACAAAACCGGGGTAGTCGTAAAACAGGTAAAGTCGAGGCAGCTACGGTGAAAAGTTTTCTGTTCCACAAGGCACAGTACTAGCCCCATCTTTTTCCCTATCCTCATACCCTAGAAAAGGTGTCCCACAGCACCGTGTCTTCCTTTCCCGATGCCCCCCCGAATCTGCATGCAGTGTCTTCCATTGCAGACACTGAAAGGCTCCGGCGGACATAAACCCAAAAACTTTCAGTGGGCTGGAAAAACAATATGAAGTTAACGATGAAAAATTTAAATTACTCAATTGGAAAACATGAAAAAAATTTAAATCTTCATCAGAGTACAAAACAAATTCTGGCCACAAAAGACAAAAACCCCACGTCAAAGCCGGGGAGTGATTATGTCGGGGATCTCCCTTCAAGGACCATAACATTGTATCAATGCATTGCTAGAAAAATGACAGGATGGATAATGAGAACCTAAAAACTAGGGGGGCCCAAGCCATGTGACACTTTTTGGGTCACTTTTTTATCTGGCTGGAATTTTGCTGCACTCAAACCCACCTTTCAAGGCAGGTGAAATTGCCGCCCAGAAAAATGTACAGAGAATTTTCACGGCGCGCATAACGGAATAAAACCCCAATTACGGGGAGCGTTGGGGTTTCTAAACCGTATTCCCTGGAAACGAGGGGGGAGAGATAATTTTATATACACCTGGAAAAACCTGAGGGACAGTCCGAACTTGCACACGAAAATCACTCATACAAAAAGAAAAGACGGGCAGACGATGCCCACCCCCCCAATAAAAAGCAGGGGTGTCAAGCACGTTAAGGACCAACAAAAAAGTGTCGGGGGCCGAGACTGTTCAACTCCCTCCCACACACATAAGGGGGATTACCAAAAACCCCCTGGCGTCTTCAAGCGGGCACTGGCAAGCACCAAAAGTCTTCCTGATCACCGGGTGTGGCTGTACTTTGGGTTTTGCGTGCAGCCAGCAGCAACAGCCGGGGTTGATCAGGCGCTGATCCCCCGGAGCCTGGTCAAAACCGGGGCCGCGGGGGCGTTGCCCCCCGAAACTCTCCCCAGGAAACTCCAGGTAAAAAGACATAACATCAGGAACAGACAAGAGGCCGGGAGAGAGAAAAAATAGCATACTGTATAAAAGGGGCCCATAAAAACCCACCTGGGCCCAAGGGAAAAGACGAGGAGCCCCACTAGGAACAAATGAGAGGTCTAAAAAGACAATGAATTAGCTATATTAGCGAGACTCTAACAGACCCTGAGGGTCAGGAACAGCTGAGCAGGAAAGACAGTCACTGAGCATAGGACCTCAGCCGGGAAGGGGGTTTGTAGGAAGGAACACTCCTGGAAGGAACTAAAACATCTCAGAGGATGCAATGGTAGACTCAGGGGGAGGATGAAAGAGGAGATATTTTGGGTTTTGGGCTCGGGAAGTCAAAGGGGAAAACCTACGATAAAGGAACAGGGGGAAAAAAAGGTTAAGGTGTCAAAAGCAAGGAGGGGGAAAGACAGCCCCGGTGAAAATTTTTGGGAATTGGGTGGTTTCAAGGTGGAAATGGCCTCTCAAAGAAATTTTTTCAAGGTAGAATGAATGCCCCCGGTAAAAATTTTTCGGAAAAAATGGGTGGTTTGCAAGGGGATGGAAAGGGCCCTTTTCAATTAATTTTTCAAGGAGAATAAAAAACAAACCATTATCCTGCAAAAAAAAGCACAAGAGAGAAAAAGCAGATATAAAGACTGTACCTCGACAAGACAGAACACAAGAATATACAAAAAGAGAGACCCAAAAAAGTGAAAAGGAGGAATGAGAGAAATGACAAAGATGAGTAAAAAAACCCCAGCACAGGGGGAAGTGAAAACACACCCCCCAAAACACTTGCGAAGGACCCCAAAACCTCAAAAAAATAAAACAATTATCCCAACATTTACACACTGTCCCTCTGTTTTCAACCCCCCCCAAAACAAAAACCCCTCAGGAACCTCCCCCAACCCCCCCCCCACCCCAAACCCCCCCAAAGGCCCAGGCCAAGTCCTGCTCCCCCAACCCCCGATCGTCTTGCAGGCCCTCATTTTTAAAAAATTTGAAGGTTTGGTACATGAATGCAGATGGAATAACGATAAAATGAGGATGGCTGAAAGAATCTAGGGAAAGCCCCCAACATCATAGCAGTCTCAAAAAACGAAACTCACTGAGACAAAACGCAAAATTTCCCACCAGGATATCAGATCCTGAGGAACAAAAAAAAGGAGCGGGGGGGAAAAAGGGTTTGCACTGCTCATAAAAAAAATGAAGATTTGAGAAAGGGAAAGGCCATGGCGGTTGGAAAAAAGGGATTACTGTAGGTAAATTCCGTCTGGAGAACAAAAGGTAGTCATTGCCAGTGATGAAATCCCCCAAAAGAACTGCAGGAGGCCAAGGGGGAAATATGGACGCAGCTGAAAAATGGTGGACACACGGTGGGTGGCAAGAAGAGCTCACTCGAGCAGAGCAAAGTTATGGTTTATGGGCGATTTCAACCACGGGGAGATCGACTGGGAAAACCCGAGCCACATTGGGCCCGAAAATGGAGACCCAAAATGATGGATGTGGCAGGAAAAAACCTCATGCATCAACATTTTAAAGGACAACAGAGAGAGGGGGGAAGAAAAACCCAGAAAAGCCTGAGCGTTCAAACTTGAGGACACACATATGAGGGGCCCCCTTGGGAGTGTGCCCATGTTTTCTGTCTTTGAATACATAGTACAGCTGCAGGGGAGGGGAAACAGGATTGAAGGGAAAAAAGCCAAACTATAAAGGGGAAAACTACAATTTGGGGAAAATTTCTGCAGGGGTTCGGGGGGGACAGAGAAAGTCAGTAAACGAAATGAGGGAATACATAACAACAAAATGCAAAAAGGGCGGGGAAAAGGGTTTTTTCCCAAGGCAACAAAAAAATGGGAAGATCAAACGACCCCTGGTTTACCCAAAGGGGCGGGGAGAAAAAAACAAAAATGCACTAGGAAAAGGAAATAATACAAAACCCCAAACGACCCGGGAAAAAAAAGGATTAGTCGAAGAGCCAAAAACGCGTATCACAGATTGGGAGCGACAGTACGAAAATGACATGACAAAAGTCAATCGACCTAAAAAATCGTATAGCCATATTATGAGAAAGACAAAGTCAAAGACCAGGTAATCAGGCTGAGGAAAGGGGGGGGTAACCACAAAATATCAAGAGGTATGTGAAAAGCCAACACGGATTCAAGGAAGTACTTTTTTACAGAAGCTATAAGGCGTTTGGGGAAGCAGCAAAAAAGGGGAACACCAACGGGGAAATTTTACCAACAAGTTTTGGAGGGCATGCACACAGAAAGGCAGGAGGTGCAGAAGCTGCCAATGCCTTGATCCCCAAAAGGAGATGGACTGGACAACATATCCCCTTCTCTAAAAGAAGGAGCCGAGATGCTGTGTTCCATAACCCCAATCTTCAACCATCCCTTTTAAACTATGCAACTGCCTGAGGTATGGGGCCCCGGGAAAAATAGTACCCATTTTTAAGAAAGGGAAGAAACGAGGCACTAAATACAGACCGTGTCACTACGTGTATAGTATTTTAAAGCTGAGAAATTATCAGGAAGGAGTGGGGGAGCCCTGGAACGGAAAAAAGATTATAAATGACAATCAGAGGATTCATGGAAGGCAAAACCTGTCCAAACCTTTTGGTTTTTAAACAAAAAATAGAGGGAAGACCGAAAAGAGGGGAGGTGGGGTTTATTGCACTTTCCTGGACGTAGGAAGGCCTTTGACACAGTTCCTTTCCCAGAAATTAGTGAAAGCGGGGGATAGGCAAAGTTAAAAGGAAGGGTACTGCCCAAGGATCACGAATACCTGACAGAGAAGCAATAATGATCCCTGGTACGTGATGAGGTATCACAGGGGTGCCTGTGACGACAGGGGCCCCCCAGGGTCAGTCCCAGGGGCCAGTGTTATTTTGGTAAATGTACTGACATGATGGAAAGGGAAACACTCAGGGTGTCCTGTTCACGATGATTGAAGTAATGGGGAATTTAAAAAACAGAGAAAATCAGGCGGCTTCAAAGAGACCCGGATGGTTGGACACCTGGTCCAGATGGCTTTCGAAATTTAACTCCCCCAAAGGCAAAAGCAGAAATTGGGAAGGGAAAGAAGGACCCCAGACAGAGTATGGTAGGGGGACAAAGACTGCAAACCTCACTCTGGAGAAAGATCTTGGGGTGAGCATAACCCGAGACATCTCCTGAAGCACACATCAACAGACAAATGCGGCATATGGGTGCCCGGGGAAACCCGAGAAAAAGCATTCCGATACCTTAGGAAACTTCAAGGCAATGTACACTGTGTACGTCAGGCCCAACTGGGGTAAAGACCCTTTGGAACCCACACATCAAGCACATCAGAAATTAGAGGGAAAATGCAAAAGGATTGCAGCAAGGTTAGTTCCGACCCCAGGGGAATATCCTATGAAATAAGGTTCGGAGAAATAGCCTGCGACACTGAAGGGCGGAGGGTCAAGGGGGAATGTTCAAATTCAAATTCAAAGTTTATTATCTATAAGGATTACAATGCTGATTTACAGAATTTGGTTTTGTGTGGTTTAATTATAAAATAAAATTACAGAGTGTACCCCTAAACACCTACATCTAGGCATTTCGGGCAGACTTTTTAATTCTTAAATTTTAAAATATTACAAAATTTTGGGTAAGTTGGTTTTTTTGGAAAATGACTAAAAAACTGTTTTTGGGTTTGCAATGTGAATCTTTTTTTTTGGCACAGTCATGGTTTCAGTATTGGGTATACAGGATTCTTATTTAAAGATTGAGATAAAATTTTGTTTATGGTCAAATAGGTGGGGAAGTGTAAGTGTGAACCCCAGGTGGGGTTTTGTGTAGTTTGTTGAGTGGAATAGATAAGGTGGGGCAGAGGGATGTTCCCAAAGAGGGGGCACAGAAACAAGTGGTCACAATCGGAACTGACGACTCTGAAGAGTCACAGGGATGTTAGGAAGTATTTCTTCAGTCAAAGAGTTTTTCAGGAAGTGGAAAGTTAGCAAGTGAAAGTATGGAGGAAGGAACCATACATGCTTTAAGACAGGTATGACAAAATTTTGGGAGCGAGAGAGGCCTAGTAGCGACAATGAGAGGGGGGGCAGGAGCTGAGTTCAGTCCTGCAACCCCAATTAGGGGAGTACACAGTAGGTAGAGTAGAGAAAGAGAGAAGAGGACAGGGCCTTGCAGAGGCACGATCAAAACCACCAAGAGATACAGGGAAAAAAAAGGGGACAATGGTATGTAGAAATGTGACTCAGGAACACAGAGGGGAAAGGCCATGGGAGGGGAGAGCGGATGTCATTTTATTCATGGGCTTCAAAGAGAGAGGGGAGGAACAATGAAAAACAGCAGAAAGGAAAAAAAAAAGAGTAATAAATTTTTAGGAAAAAAGGGGGTACCGAAGGGGGGAATTTGGGAGGTCAAACTGATTTTTCAAGACAAACAGTTTTGGAACAAGAT
This sequence comes from Cherax quadricarinatus, assembly GCF_026875155.1. Lineage (NCBI taxonomy): Eukaryota > Metazoa > Arthropoda > Malacostraca > Decapoda > Parastacidae > Cherax > Cherax quadricarinatus. The sequence goes on along the minus strand of NW_026467967.1, from coordinate 4,438 downwards.
CCTGCAAAGAGAAACCATGGACGAAGGGAATCATCAGCATACAAGAGGGTGTTCTTAGACTGGACAGAAAAAGAAAGAATGACAGCACTGGGGAGAGGCACAGAAAATGAAAGGGTTTAGAAAGACAGACAAGGATGAGTCACCAGAGGACCCAAAGACAGGCAGGCAACAAGTGCAAACACACACAGACCCACGCTATTCCAAAATAAACCCAAAAATCTGCACTCGCAGCCTTTGCCAACTATGTGTAGAATCCCACGCACACGCCTGCACACTCCCCCCCAACCCCCCCCAAAACCCCCCGAACCATGGTGGAGAGGAAAACGAAGGTATGGTACACCCAATGAAGGAATAAGAAAAGTGGGAGGAGCGCCAAAGACAGAATCAAAGGGGCACACCGACATCAAGCCTTTTACAAAAAACGAGCTCCAGGAAATGAAAAAAGATTCAATCTTTCCAATGGGTATCAAATCCTGGGGAAGACAAAGGGGGGGAGGGAGGGCGATGCACATCAAAAACCAATGGGATTGGAGGAGCTGGAGAGGAAAAAGAGGAGAAGCAAGAACTACATAATACAAAACTTTAGCTAGAGGCCCGAGGTGGGAACTGAAGTGATGTATAACTCACCAAGAAGGCAGGAGGCCAAAGGGAAGAAAAATGATGAGAGTAACAGACAAAGGTTAACACACCGGCTGAAGGGCAAGAAGGGTCATGCTAGCAGAGGTTGGTGACTTCAATCAAAGGAAATTTACTGGGGAACCTGGGAGCTACATGGGGGGGCCCCGAAACGTGGAGAGTCTGATGATGAAGGTGGTATTGGAAAACCTCATGTAAAACAGTAAGGGATACCAGAGAGTGTTTAGGGACGAGCCCGCAAAAACGGATCTATATTTACCTTGAGTATGTAGATATTTTGGCTCACAATGAAAAACCAATGGGGCCCGCGTTATGTGGCTCTGAGATTCGAATACATAGAGCTAGAAATAGAGAGGAAAGCAAAAGGGGAGGATGAAAAGAAGCCCAAAACAAGAGAGGAAAATCACAAGCATGAAGAATTTCCTGCCGAGGTTCAGTAGGACAGGGGAAATGGAAGGGAAGGTCAGTAACTGAGTTAAGAATATGTGATAAAAATATGCAAGGGAAACTGGGAGAGGTTTGTGCCCAAGGGAACAGAAAAAACGAGAAGGCCAGGTTGACCCTTTGGGCACTCTTGGTGTAGAGAGGCCAAAATCAAGTGTGCTAAGAAAGGAAGAAGTATAGAAGGGAAAAAAAAAAACAAGGAGAATAAGGATAGCAGTCGTTCAACCAGAAATGTTAAGCATAGGTAAGAAGGGGGGTCCAACGAAAATTTAAAAAAGTGACATAGCACGAAACCCAAAATTTTCCCCTAAACTCTTTGTATGCCACATCAGGGAAAAAAAATATAAAGGAAACCAGGTAATCACTGGGGAAAGGGAAGGGGGGAATCCAAAGGGGCCAAAACTGATCCTTGTAGAACCCATCTGACTAACCCCCCATTCGATTTGCCCCCAATTAATGGAAACTCTGTTTTTCTACTGGTAACCCAATTCCCTCATCCATGCAAGAATTTTTCCCTTTCTTATACCATGAGCTACCACATTTCTTAAGGATCTCTTGTAATTTTACTTTTCCGAGGGCTTTACTAAAATTTAAAAAAAACAATGTCATTTTCCCTTTATTATTTTCTCCCTGCCTAAAATGTTTTTTTGAAGAACGCAAAAAATTTTTGGTCAGGCAGGAACGACCTCTCGTGAACCCATGTTTAATCTTGAAAATAAACCCCGGGAATTTTTTGTTTTATTTGTAACCTTAGGCTTTGGGCCGTCTTTTTTAAAAAATGCGCTTATCATAACCCCCCCAAGCCCCTTTTCACAATTTTAACTAATTTATTTAACTTATAATGCTAGGGTTATGCCACTCCTAAAGCTTCAAAACCTTGCTTTTACAAACATGAACTGCATCTCCCTTTTTCCGACCATAAACTGATTTCTCTAAACCCCTGAAGTTCCGCGACATCTACGTTTGAATCAAATTTTCTGTCAAACGGGGAAATTTTTTCATATCAATATAATTCCTCATCAAGGCCAAAACCATTAAAAGCCACAAAAACCTCTTTTCCCTAAAGGGGGTTTTTCCCCCCCCCCTCTTTCCAAAATTATTCCTCACCCCCTTTTTAAAATTTCTGTTTTTATCCCATCAATCCCAGTTCTTCACCCCCCTTTTTATTTTTTCCCCCAGCCCCCAAACCCTTTTTCCCCCACTCATATCTGGCCCCTTTTCCCTTAAATCCTAAACGATGTTATACCCTTGGCCAAAAACACAAAATCACAGCTTCCCTCTCTTATCTACATTTTAAAAGTTTTCAAAATTTTTCCCTCAGTCTTCCCATACCTTCAAATCCTCAAAATAATAAAATATCCTCTTCTTTTTTAGCTTCAGACCCTTTGTTCCCTTGGCTTTCTCAAATTTTTAATTTTTTTTTATTATACATGGGGCCCCCTTTCCCCCAAACCCAAGGGGAGGGTGGCCCAAAAGGGAAAAAATTTCACCCTCATTCACCCACACTGCTTGCCAAAGGGGGCTTTACACTACAGTTTTTTAAAAGCAAAATTAACACCCCCCCTTCAGGGGTGCAGGCACGACTTCCCATCTCTAGGACTCAAATCCGGCCTGCCCGGGTTTCCCGAAAACCCCTTAAAAATTACTTTGCTCACACTCCAACGCCGGCAAGTATAAAAACCATTCGTCTCCATTCATCCTATCAAACACGCTCCCGCACGCCTGCCCGGGAAATCCCCAAACCCCTCGGGACAAAAACCCCCCTTTTCCCCTCCCTCCAAAACCCTTTTCCCAGGGCCGACCCCTACCCCCCCCTTTCCTTCCAACTTTCAGACTGATACCCTCTTTTAAGTCATTTTGTTTCGCCCCCCATTCTCTCTACAGTCGAACCACCTCAACAAAAACCCTTTCCCCAGCCCCGCGCAAAATTTTGGGGAATCCCGGCCCCCCCTCCCAACTTTCCCAAAAAACGAATTCTCTCCCTTTTATTCACACCAACATTGCCCTCAGACATGACATCTCCACTGCCTCCAGCCTTCTCCTCGCTGCAACATTCATCACCCATGCTTCACACCCATATAAGAGTGTTGGTAAAACTATACTCTCATACATTCCCCTCTTTGCCTCCAAGGACAAAGTTCTTTGTCTCCACAGACTCCTAAGTGCACCACTCACCCTTTTCCCCTCATCAATTCTATGATTCACCTCATCCTTCATAGACCCATCCGCTGACACGTCCACTCCCAAATATCTGAATACATTCACCTCCTCCATACTCTCTCCCTCCAATCTGATGTCCAATCTTTCATCACCTAATATTTTTGTTATCCTCATAACCTTACTCTTTCCTGTATTCACTTTTAATTTTCTTCTTTTGCACACCCTACCAAATTCATCCACCAATCTCTGCAACTTCTCTTCAGAATCTCCCAAGAGCACAGTGTCATCAGCAAAGAACAACTGTGACAACTCCCACTTTATGTGTGATTCCTTATCTTTTAACTCCACGCCTCTTGTCAAGACCCTCGCATTTACTTCTCTTACAACCTCATCTATAAATATATTAAACAACCACGGTGACTTCACACATCCCTGTCTAAGGCCTACTTTTACTGGGAAATAATTTCCCTGTTTCCTATGTACTCTAACTTGAGCCTCACATTCCAATTTCCAATACGGAAAGTATGATAGTTGGTTTAGGGAGAAATGGAGTTGGAGGGAGGGGGGTTCCTGGGAGGGTATTTTTGAAGGGGGGTTCCATAGCGTTTTAAGTGAGCAGGATAGAGTGGGGTTGGAGGTTGGTATAAGTGAGGGTGAGGTGGAAGAGGCAGTTTTCGGGATGAGTACCGGGAAAACACCAGGGATAGACGGTATACCAAATGATTTTTATAGAGCACATTGGGGGTGTATTAGGCAGTGTTTTGTTAGGCTATTGGATCATATGTTAACTAGTGAGAAGTTGGGCACATCGCAAAGTATGGGTGTCATAGTTTTGGTGCCAAAGAAGGGGGAAGGGGTAGAGAGTTGAGTGCTTACCGTGCAATATCTTTGATGTGCGCGGATTACAAGGTTTTGCGAAAATTTTGGTAATAGACTGAAGAAGGGCATGGGGTCGGTGATACATGGGGACAGTTTGGTATCCCGGGAGGAGTATGCGGGTAGGTCATGGACGTATTCGGGATTTCCTAGAGGGTAGTGATAAGGGAGGTATACTAGGTCTGGATTGGGAGAAGGCTTATGATTATGTGGGTAGGGAATTTTTGATTGAGAGTATGGTGAGAATGGGTTTTGGAGGGAGGTGGTTGGATGGGTGAGGACTTGTATGAGAATGCATCAAAAGAGAGTACAGGAAAAAGGT
>NW_026467966.1:0-12137 GCF_026875155.1 Cherax quadricarinatus | reverse complement strand
GGGGTATATAGCTTTCCTCCCCCTTTGTGGTCGTTCTACAGTTGTGTTGGCCATGTAGCCGGGAATGGTAAAAAAAATCTGTAATATCAGGTTTAAAGCCAGGTTCGAGCTGTTTGATTGAATTTTGGGAAATAAAGGGGGAACTGAGTAACGTGAGGTCATCAAAAGTTTCCCAAAGGATCGACATTGTAGTTAAAGATGGTTATGTTATTGTTTGCACTGAGTAATGTCTTTGCTTGGTCTGTGGCAGTAATTACATTGCTGTTTGATTCGTGTAATTCATTTAGTAAAGTTCACATCAGGATCTATGCCTGTATTCATAGGATGAGAGTAATTTTACAAACTAGATTTTCTGAGTAAAATCATATAAGATTTATATTGAATCTACAACTAGACTTATGACTAAGACACTGTGATTAATCTAAAACTTGTAAAAATTTGAAAGAAAAAGGGATTATTACAGAATTGATAATTCAGTTATACACTTAAGTATCTAATATCACCTTAATTATTTTAACAAGTGAGTTTATGAACTACAGTAGATTTTTAGACTTAAAAAAAAAGGGAGCTAATGGATATAATAGTAAAAGAATGTATTAAAAGTAAAATCAGTAGCACCTGAGGTAGTCTATAGCACCTGAAGTATTTTAACCCTTTGTCTGTTGCAGTCGTATATACATGTCTTACGAGGTACTCTGTTTGACGTATATATACTCATAAATTCTAGCAGCTTCAGATCAAGAAGGAGAAAGCTGGTAGGCCACATGTGCGTGAATGGGTCGTGTGGTCAGTGTGCACCCATATAAAAATAATCCTGGAGCACGCAGTGCATAATGAGAAAAAAAAAACGACCGTTTTTTTAATTAAAATGCCGACTTTGTGGTCTATTTTCATATAGTATTTATGGTTGTATTCTCGTTTTCTTGGTCTCATATGAGAGAATGGAAAATAGTGGTGTATTGATTTTTTTTTAAACTATAAAAAGAACCTGAAATTGAGCTCAAAGTATGGAATTGTTTGATTTTTGCCAATGTTCAAAAGTAAACAAATGATGTCATTGTCCAATAAAAATGTCCAACTAGCCATTCTAATATTGCAGTCATGAATGGGTTGATTATGTTATTTATACCTTTATTACCAGTATTGCAGTATTCTGCATAATAGAAAATCTTCTATTTTTTTTAAAACGGAGTTCAAAGAATAGCTATGAGTTGGTCGACTGGAACAATAGAATTAAGCCAAAAATAGGGCTCAAAGTGACGAATCACTGATTTGTAAATATCGCCGAGGTCGTTAACTTCGCAAAAGCGTAATTTCGTCAGTTTTCCATCAAATTTCGTTTGTTTTGGTGTCATTTCAATCGGGGGAAAAAATTCTCTATCATTTCATAAGAATTTTTTTTTTTTTTTTTTTTTTTTTTTTTTAAATTTTGCAACACCAGGAGACACCTCAGGATTGGGGGTTGCAACAGTCAAGGGGTTAATGGAAAAATAGTGAACTTATTGCACCTTAGCCCCTGAAAATAGCACTTTGATTATTTTAACAATTGTGAATATATGAACTGAGGTAGGTATTTAAAGCTAAAATAAGGGAGAAAATATATAAGGGACTAAATTAAGTAAAGGTAAACAAACTTCAATGACAGATAATCACTATGTTATAATATAATGGCAAAATAGTGAACTTATTACACTTTAGCACCTGAGAATAGCACCTTGATTATTTTAACAATTGTGAATATATGAACTAAGGTAGTTATATAAAGCTAAAATAAAGGAGAAAATATATAAGGGACTAAATTAAGTACAGGTCCGCCATCACAAATCCGGCAATCAGTTATTCGGTTCCTTCAGTTATTCAGCACTAATTTTGGCTAGCATAATTTAAAATTTCCAGGGTCGCCACTCCAACCTGCTGGTACTGTTTGGTGGCGCTACTTGATGCATAAGTTATTCCAGTTTCTTTTTCTCCATTTATTGTTTTAACCTGCTTACTTTTAGCCCTGTCCTTGGTTCCAATGAATAAAAGAAATGCTTCTCATTATGTAAAGCACCTACACAGTACATTATCCATTAAAGATAAGGTGGCTTTGAAGCCACTGTCGGTTGCCTTGAGCTCAGTCTCATGGCAGGAGAATATGCTTTATTATTACGCTAATATCAACACTACAGCTTATTTGCCTATCACAATTGATCTAATATGACATAAGAAACAATATAAATAACATAAAACATGTTAAATACTCCAGAATGAATAATATTTGGCATAACACTGAGCAGTTCGACAGAGTTATGAAGAGGATATGGTAAACAAATACCTTTCTCCTATCCTTGTCTTGGGGGCTTATATTAGAGAAAATGGAGTATAGCACAGGACTTATATTAGAGAAAACTGAGTGTAGCACAAGGCTAACTATGATATACACTCGTACTCCACCATAAACATGAAACAAGAAAGTTATTTTCTCTCTATAGATTATCACACACATAGCAGCATATGTGTAGAGAACCTAGGATAACCCCAAAAAAGTCAACGTGGCTTATTTTTAGTACCTGGCTTGGGTTAGCCATATATGATTTTTGGTAAATATTCGATTTCCAGCCAGGGTTGAAACATTAGGCGTGTTTCTTTCCCACCTGTTGTCTATGTTTACCCTTTAGTAAATGGGTACCTGGGTGTTAGTGACTAGTGTGGGTTTTTAACCTGGGACACTGACCTAATTTTCTTGAAATATCAGCATAACAAGTGCCTTTCTATACAGTATATGTCACTGAGTCAGCTAGGCCTGTATACCTTGTACATGTCGTGTAGTAAATAAAGATATTTTTAAATTATTTTTAAATTATTATTAATTATATTATTATTATTATTATTTTTTTCAGTTTGTTTGTTGGGTTATCTTATTCAAACTTGGGCAATTGTTATGAGGGAAAGATACTTCTTCACGTACACCAAAAATGAAAGAAATCAGACTATAATAGCGGAGTTCACTCTCAGCCTTTAGCGGCCACTTAGCGGTATTTTTTTGGTATGGTTTGTTATGGTTATATTCTCATTTTTTTCGGTCTCATTTGATAGAATGAAAGAATATTACAGAAATAGATATGATTTTAATTGCTTTCATGATGAAAAGTACCTTGAATTTGCGCTCACAGTAGCGAAAATGTTCTATTCTTTAGCAAAAGCTCAAGAGTAAACAGATGACGTCACTGTCCAATACCTGTCCGCCTGCTAGTCTAAATTCCAGTACAAAGTCAAGAATGGATTGACATTTTTTATACAATTATTACAATAATGCAGTAGTCTGCATGACAGTAAATTTCTATTTTTTTTTGTGAATAAAAATTCCCAATTTGGAAGCAAGAGTAATATAAGAGGGGCTTGTAGCCGTGACTAATGAACAGAGAAATGTTATTTTAGTCCCAGGAATGTCTCCCATTATTTATTTCGGACCTATTTTGAAATTGGCATCTGTTGAAATTTGTGTAAAAATCGGCCAAAATTGCCAATTTCTGACCACGTTATTGGGTAGTGAAAATAAGTGAATGGGCGGTTTCTTGTACTCAATTGACAGACTAGAAGTAAATAAGTTTATTCAGGTATACACAATGCACTTACATAGATTATCATCTAGCAGTGTATGTATAAAGAACCTAGAATAACCCCAGAAAAGTCAGACAAAGTGATTTATTTCCAGTACCTGGCTTGGGCTTGCCACAAAATGATTTTTGGTCAATATATTTTTTTCTCGGTTGTTTGTTGGGCTATCTCATTGAAATTGGGCAATGTATGATGGAAAGATGCTTCTAAACATGCAACAAAAATAAAAAAGACGGACGATAAATAAGGGAGTTAACTTCTCAGCCGTTACCCGCCTCTTTCCCAGTAATTTTCGTATGGTTTTTATGGTTGTAATTCTCATTTTTTTGGACTCATTTGATAGAATGGAAGATATATTACAGAAATAGACATGATATTGATTGCTTTCTTGATGAAAAGTACCTTGAAATTGAGCTCAAAGTAACGGAAATGTTCGATTTTTGCCGATGTTCAATGAGCTGTGTAAGTCAAGTTGGTTAATTTTATTAAGTGTATTCTAACCTAACACTCTTTAATTCGGCAAACTCAGTAATCTGGCACACTACAGGTCCCAATGATGCCGGATTTGTGATGGAGGACCTGTATTCAAAACAAAGGTGCTAGTAAAGGCAAAGCAATGTAGGCAACGAGTGATTAGCTCCCTTAAGATTTACTATACAAATAGCAGGAGTCTAAGAAATAAGATAGACAAGCTAAGATTACTTGCAAGTGCAGGTAATATAGATATTATTGCTATAGCAGAGACCTGGTTCAATTTGAAAGATAGAAAAATGCCTTCTGAATGCAACATACAGGGTTATAAACTATACCATACTGACAGGGTCAACAGGAAGGGTGGTGGAGTGGTGATATATGCCAGACTTTATTTAAATTGTTGTGTTAGACAAGATTTAAGATTAGAAACATTGGACACAGAATCTGGCTACAGTTTCCTGAGGGCCATGAAAAGTTAATTTTGGGTGTGATTTATAGGCCCCCAAACCTTTACAGAGAGTGCAATAAGCTGCTATGGGACGAAATTCAAAAGGCATCTAAATATGAAAATGTGTTACTGGGAGATTTTAACTTTAAACAAATTGAATAGAACAATGTGACAGGAAATCTTGAGTCTAGTGACTTTCTTGATATGGTTCAGGATTGCTTTTTAAAACAGTTGGTGACAGAACCAACTAGAGGAAACAGTCTACTTCACTTGGTTCTTGCCAACAAAGAATCATTAGTTAATAATCTTGAGGTTAATGATGAGCTTGAGTTAGTGATCACAAATAACTTAGTGTTAGTGTATCATGGAGTTACCCAGATAACTGCAATCAAATCTCTGTCCCAGACTTTCGCTTGGCCAATTTCATGGGACTGAAAAATTACCTGGGTGGGCTAAATTGGGATGTCCTGACTATGGATCAGGTAGGTGATCTTGATTGCCAATATGACATTTTTCAGAGCATAGTTCAAGCTACCCAGACAACTTTTGTTACGAGTAGGGAAATTAGATCTAGCAAAAATGACCCCAAATGGATGAACAATAGATTAAAACATCTCATTGGTCAAAAGAGAGGCATATATTGGCATTTCATAAGAGGGAGGGCAGTTAAGAAATCAGTATATTCAATTAAAGGAGAATAAAAAAAAAAAAAGGAATAAGAAAAGCATAAGGGATTATGAGGCTAAGGTTGCAAGGATTTTAAGACTAACCCAGAAGGGTTCTTTCAGGTTACAGACATAAGATTAGGGACAGATTTTGGGCCCACTTAAGAGTAACTCAGGTCAGATCACTTTTAGTGATAAGGATATTGTGAAATTTTCAATACTTACTTCCTCTCAGCTTTTACCCAGGGAATACTAGCAAAAATTCCAGATATAAAAAGATTATGTAGAAAAAGGACGATAATAAAACTATGCACGATTGCAGTAATTAGTGATATGGTTCTCAGACAATTAGAGAAATTAAAACCTAAAAAAATCCCCAGGCCCTGATGAACTGTTTGCAAGGGTGTTAAAGGAATGTAAAGAGGAAACTTAGCTACCTTTGCTATCTTTTCAACATATCACTGCAAACTAGCATAGTGGCCTGATAAATGAAAAATGGCAAATGTAATACCTATTTACAAGGGGAGGGGGACAGGTCCTTAGCTTCAAACTATAGACCAATAAGCCTTTCCTCCATAGTGGGAAAATTTATGGAGTCAGTAATTGCCAAATCAATTCATAGCCATCTCGAAAGGCATAAATTGATTAATGAATCTCAGCACAGTTTTAAAAGGGACATTCCTGTCTTACGAATTTACTAACTTTCTTCACTAAGGTATTTGAGGAGGTAGATCTGGTACTGAATTGATATTGTGTATATGGACTTCAGTAAGGCTTTCGATAGAGTTCCACATCAGAGGCTATTGAGGAAAATTAAGGGGCATGGAATAGGGGGAGAAATTTTTTCCTGGGTTGAGGCATGATTGACAAATAGCAGCAGAGTTTGCACAATGGAGAAAATCAGAATAGGGGCACGTCACACGTGGTGTTCCACAGGGGTAAGTGTTTGGCCCCTTGTTGTTCAAAAGTCTACATAAACAACATAGATGAGGGAATAAAAGTGTATAAGTAAATTTGCTGATGACACCAAATAGGTAAACCAATTCATTCTAACGAGGACATTAGAGCACTCCCCGGATAATTTGAATATACAGTTGACCCTCAGCTAACGATATTAATCCGTTCCTGAAAGCTCATTGTATGCTGAAATTATAATTAGCTGAATTAATTTTCCCCATAAGAAAAAGTGGAAATCAAATTAATCCGTGCAAGACACCCCAAAGTATGAAAGAAAAAAAAATTTTTAACCCCATAAATAATTAATTTTTAATACACACAAACTGACACTTACCTTTATTGAAGATCTTTTGGGTATTGATGGATGGGAGGTGGGAAGTTGGAAGTTTTAAAGTTTTGAACGGAATTCCCCTTCCATTAGGACTTGAAGTATCAGTCCTTTTCTGGGTTACTTCCCTTCTCTTTTAACCCCTAGGACCAGCTGAGAGTCACTGACCTCTGTCGCACAACATATCTGTCATAGAGGCCCACACCTCCATTTCCTTTATGATTTGTCTAAACGGGTTCCAACATGTCCCTTTAAAAGTCACCAGCACAGCTTGCAAAGCGTGTGAGATTGATTTCTTCATAAAGGTTTTCATTTCAAGCCACTTGCAACATTTTTTCTTAATCTCTTCTCATGTCCATAGTAAATTCTCACCCTTTTCCTGCAGGTGGCACGAGAACTTCTTGGGCCATTGGTGACTTATTTGCAGGTACAATCACTAAAACGCTGTGATAATATGAATGTTCCGTTTATGCGTGGATGCACCGCACTGGCTCTTTAAACACGCCACCAAGGGCAACTGAGGCACACTCAGGCTAACGTGGGCGCGTCTTTAATGAATCGCATAGGGGGTTTTTTAGCATTAGCTGAGGCAAATTTTTGCGTTAAAATGTACTATGCTGGATTTAACGTAAGGTGATGCCATCGTTAAGCTGAGGGTCCGCTGTACTCATGCAGTGGCGGAGAATGCAGATGCAGTTTAATATAGCAATGCAAAGTTCTAAAAGTGGCAGGGAAAAAACCATGCCACATATAAACTAAAAATGTGATCTTAAATTCGGATTGGGGAAAAGGATTTAGGAACAACTTTACCAACAGTTAAGGAAGAATTGGGTTGGCGAAGGTGGAGATTCGGCGCGCCCGAGGAAAACAAAAGATTGAGTAGTCCCCATTTTGAGCCCTCGGGCAAGAAGGGAAGCGGTCAAGGGTGGAGCGGGGGAACGAAGTTGACGATCAAGAAGACGAAGGGAAAGGGTAAAAAGGGAAGAAGAAAGAGACTCCCTGGAAACTGTTGTGGAAACATCTAAACATTCTCATGTACCCGAGAAGGGAGTCGATACGGGGCCCGTCACGACAAACGACATCGGGGGAAGGTAAGAAAAATGTTATTGTTGGGGATACCCAAAGTTAGGTTATGGATAGGGCGTTCGCTTGAAGGACGGGAGTGGGAACGGAAAAATTGCTTTCCTGGGGGGGATGGAGGATATTTTAGCCGCGGATACATCAGAGAGGTAAGGGAGCAATCTTTATCTGTCCAGGCTGGGGGAAATGATGTTGGCAACGTAGGGGAAAACCCTGATTCGGGTATAGGTCAGCAATAGAAAAAATTTAGGAGAAAGGGGGAACCCTGTCTTGGGGTATTTTGCAAGGGAGACGAGATGGAATGAAGGGTTGTCCGGGGAAATTGGTGTAAATGCTGTGGAAAAAATACTGTGGAAAATGCGGTAACTTTCTTTTAAAACTGGGACTCTTCTAGGGCAGAAATGAACTGTAGCCGGGGAGGGGGTTCACTTATCTAGGTTGGGGTGGGACATCAACTGCAGTGGAGGACAGTTGGACTTTAAACAGGAATAGTTTGTGGGATGGGTTTTGGCAGGAAAACAGTGAAATCCCAGTGTATAAAAATTACGAGTTCTAGGGGAAAAAGTAATAACAGAAGAGGGAATTTGAAAAGCCCCGGGACTTTTGGGGGATAAGGACATAATAGGTTAGTAGAAAAGCAAAATGACGGAAGGTTTAAAAAGAAAGGAGAGTCTTTCAATGTTTATTATGCTAATTTCCCTAGTGCTAGGAAAAAGATGGACGAGTTGAGATTAGTTTCTAGTGCAGGAAAAACTGATGTATTTTCCTTAACTGAGAGTGGTTTAATTTAAAAAATCGGGGCATGCCCCGGAATGTCATATTCAGGGTTTTAAAATTTTTCCCAAATTATAGAATACGGGGAAGGGGGTGGGGTGGCTTGTATGTCCGAGTCGCTTGAAATGCTGCATAAAAAACGGGTATTAACTGAAATAACACAACAGAGTTGTTTGGATAGAAATTTTTTAGAGGGGGATGAAAAAAGATTTTAGGAGTGAAACCATCCCCCAAACTTAGATAGGGACCAAGGGAGGCTACTATGGGAGGAAATTGTTAAGGCCACAAGGCACGATAATGTAGTAATTCTAGGAGACTTAATTTTTAGTCATATTGATTGGAATTTTTTTGACGGGGAATTTAGAATCATACGACTTCTTAGAAGTAGTTCAGGATTGTTTTTTGAAGCAGTTTGTGACAAAAAACCTACAAGGGGAAATAACCTGCTTGACTTAGTTATGGCAAACAATGAATCCCTTGTAAAAATTTTAGTAATTTCAGAGGAACTGGGTGCTAGCGACCACAAATCAATTACATTTAGCATTGAATGGAAGTATGATAGTAGCGATAACTCATTTAACAGTCCCAGATTTTCGCTTAGCAGATTACGATTGGCTTAGAGAACACTTATCATCTGTTGACTGGGTAACGAAGTGAGCTATCAATATGACAGTTTTCTGAACACTATACATGCTGCTCAAAGAACTTTTATACCCCATATAAAGAAATTAGATCAAATAGAAATGACCCAAAATGGATGAATAATAGGCTCAAATATCTACTAGGGCATAAAAAAGGAATTTATAGGCGTATCAAAAGAGGTAAGGGTCATCTTATGAATCAGTATATTGACATTAGAGGGGACATTAAAAAGGGGATAAGAAAAGCTAAAAGGGACTATAAAATTTTAAAGTTGCTAGGGATTCTAAAAACTAACCAAAAAGTTTTTCCAGGTCTATAGAAAAAAAGTTAAGAGATAAGATAGGTCCCCTTAAAAATAACTATGGGCATCTTACTGACAAAGAGAATGGAAATGTGCTTCTATTTTTTAATAATTATTTCTCTCAGTTTTTACACAGGAAGACACTAACAATATTCCAGTAATTAATTTTTAATAGTGGGCTAGAAGAAGATAAATTATGTAAACATCACAGTCACTAGTGAAATGGTTGTGAAGCGATAGACAGACTGAAGAAAAATAAGTCGCCGGGTCCTGATGAGGTTTTTCAAGGGTTCTTAAGGATGCAAAATGGAACTCAGTGAACCATTAACTAATATTTTAATTTATCTCTTCAAACAGGTGTAGTGTCTGATATGTGGAAGATGGCTAATGTAATTCCTATTTTTAAAACAGGGGACAAGTCGTTACCGTCAAATTACGCCCAGTAAGCCTGACCTCAATTGTAGGCAAATTACTAGAGTCAATTATAACTGAGATTATAAGAAGACATCCGATAAGCATAGCTTGATTAATGATACTCAGCATGGATTCACAAGAGGCGGTCTTGTCTAACTAATTTATTAACTTTCTTCAGTAAAGCTTTGAGGCTGTTGACCCCGATAAAGAATTTGATATTATTTCTTAGATTTTAGTAAGGCTTTTGATAGAGTTCCGCACCATAACTGTTAACCCTTTCGGTCCAAGGCCCAAATCTGGAGTCACGCACCAGTGTCCAAGATATTTAAAAAAAAAAAATTTGTTATTTTTTCTTATGAAATCGTAGAGAATCTTTTTGTGAAGGTAATAAAACAAAAGTACGAAAATTGGTTGGAAAATTGACGAATTATGCTTCGCGAATTTTGATGTGTCAGCGATATTTAAAGAATCGGGGATTTTCCCACTTTGACCCCATTTTAGGGCCAATTACTTATTCCAATCAACCAAATTCCCTTAGCTATTTCACTAGTATTACTTCTATTCTATCGATTGAGCACAAGAAATCGCCAAGTCAACTGTTTCAACTACAAAATAAAAATGATCGGAAATTGTTAAATTTGGCCAATTTAACACAAAGTTAAAAATATTCCAATTTCAAAATAGGGTCCAGAATGAACAATGTAGGCATTCCTGGCACTAAACTAACATTTCCTCTGTTCATTAGTTATGTTTTGAGGCTTTAAAATAAAATCCATTTGATTTTTTTAATTCACATAATGAATTTTTATTCACACAAAAAATAGAAGATTTACTGTTATGCAATACTGTAATAATTGTATAAATATCATCACCATATTTGTGAATGTATATTAGACCCACCAGCTGATGTGTATTAGACGTGTGAGGGTCGTTTGTTTACTCTTGAATATCGGCAAAAATTTAACATTTCCGCTACTTTGAGCTCAGTTTCATGCCATTTCCAATGCTAAAACCAATCAAAATCATCTCTATTTCTGTAATATGTCTTCCATTCTATCAATGAGACCAAGGAAATCGCAAATACAACTATAAAAAACATAGAAAAAACACTGCAAAGTTGCTGTTTTAATCGAAAAATCATGATTTCATTTTTTTTCTCTCATTATGCACAGTGTGCTGCAGGATCTGTTTTATGTGGTGCACACATACCACATAGATGTATTCTCTCATATCTAGGCCCAAATGTACCACACAGTTTATCAGAGTGAGCTGAGCTCATGGCGTAGATCTATGGTTTGGACCCTGAACGTAAAGTCGTAGATCTACGGGACGGACCCTGAAAGGGTTAAAGAAAGTGGCAGCTCATGGCATTGGGGGAAAAGTGCTCTCGTGGATCGAGTCATGGCTCATTGACAGGATGCAGAGAGTGTCCATAAATGGGGTTAAATCTGAGTGGGGATCTGTAACAAGTGGCATTCCACAGGGATCAGTCTTGGGCCCGTTGTTGTTTATAATATATATCAATGATCTTGATGAGGGAATTACTAGTGATATGAGCAAATTCGCCGATGACACAAAGATAGGTAGGATAATTGATTCAAACGTAGATGTTATGGAACTTCAGGAGGATTTAAACAATCTCTATTCTTGGTCAGAAAAGTGGCAGATGCAGTTCAATGTAGATAAATGCAAGGTTCTGAAGCTTGGGAGTGCTCATAACCCTAGTACTTCTAAGTTAAATGATGTAAAACTTAGCCATACAGATTGCAAAAAGGACTTGGGGGTTATGGTGAGCAGCAACCTTAAACCAAGACAGCAATGCCTAAGCGTACGTAATAAGGCAAATAGATTACTGGGATTTATATCAAGAAGTGTAAGCAACAGAAGTCCTGAGGCCATACTGCAGCTTTATACATCATTAGTAAGGCCTCACCTAGATTATGCAGCTCAGTTCTGGTCTCCATATTACAGAATGGACATTTAATTCGTTAGAAAACATTCAGCGTAGGATGACTAAATTAATACATAGCATTAGAAATCTTCCTTATGAAGAAAGATTGAAGACTCTTAAGTTACATTCACTTGTTAGACGAAGAATGGGGGAGACCTGATCGAAGTGTATAAGTGGAGGATAGGTATTATAAAGGGAATATTAATAAGGTCTTGAGGATGTCTCTCCAAGAGAGAACCCGCAGTAATGGATTTAAATTAGATAAGTTTAGATTTAGAAAGGACATAGGAAAGTATTGGTTTGGAAATAGGGTAGTAGATGAGTGGAACAGTCTACCTAGTGGGTTATTGAGGCTGGGACTTTGGGTAGTTTCAAATTTAGGTTGGAAAAAGTACATGAGTGGGAGGGGTTGGATTTGAGTGGGACTTTCACATCAGAGTTATTTCTTGGGTGGCATTGAAAATTGGGTTGGGCAAATGTTTTGTTAGTGGTGAAATTTTAAA
>NW_026467965.1:0-5000 GCF_026875155.1 Cherax quadricarinatus | reverse complement strand
CTACAGATTACACTGGGCCTAGAGATCACCTGTCATGTATTGACTGGGATAACGAGAAGAACTGTCAGTATGTAAGAATAGTAGAATTACCTACAAAATGTTAGGTAATTGGGCACAGATGTAAATAAATACTATTCATGCCGCATGCAGAATATATTATTCCAAATTGGAAAATAAATTATCCAAAATGGATGAACAGGAGACTTAAATATCCTTTAGGAGAGACTTAAGAATTTAATAGACTTATCAGAAGAGGAGAGTATCATCTCATGAACAAATGTACGAATATTCTTATAACAAGAGAGGTTAAAAAAGTACAAGTTAAATTTGACTTTTAAATTAAAGATACAAAGGAATCAAAGGCAAATCGGAAAGGTTCTTCCAAGCTTAGAGAACAAAGATTAGAGAAAAGTTAGGTAAACTTAAAAATAACTCTGGACACCTTACTGACAATGATAAACTTACGAGTTCATTTGTTAATAGTTATTTTTCTTCTGTCTTCAAGCGACAAGACAAGCATTATCCTAGTAATTAATTGCTAGAGTGAACCTGATGTGAAAGAGGAGTTGGAGGCAGCTAGAAGAGAGCTAGAGGAATTGACTGACGAAAATATAAGGATTCGTAGTAATCCTGTAGTAAATCCGACTGCTAATTCCTCCGATATGTTGCCTAATGAATGTGATATCACCGAGAACTTCGCATTAAGAACTGCTAGAGATGGCAACAACATTGTTCTTGTCAGTGGCTTACAAGCAAGTTTACGGAGAGGGCCTATTGTTTCAGAAATAGGAAGAGGAGGTATTGTTTTAATCAGACTGGGATGAAGAATAGTTAACTGTCTTGACCGCATCATGAATGGTAATGTAGTCAATCCCAGTGTGTCTTCATGCTTTAGGCAATGATGTTGGCAAGTGTAGAAGTGAGAATCTGATTAGCAGGCATAGGTTAGTGATATACATAATTAAGGAAGGCACCCGGTAATATGTGGCATTTTACCGAGGAAAGGAATTGGAAATGAATAGCTTGCCTGGGCGGCTAGTGTTAATCGGTGACTGGAAAGACACTAAGTATGCTGCAATTTCATTCACCAACAACTGGGAACACTTCTACGTCAGAAATGACATTTTTGCCAGGGATGGAGGTTCACTTATCTAGGGCTGGAAAGTGAGTTTTAGCTAATTCAGTGGCCAACGCTGTAACAGCTTTAAACTAAAAATGGTTAGAGGAATGAATTTGGGGGGGAAATGGGTCGTGTAACTATTGTCTCTTAAGTTATATAAATCACCAATATTGCGATATCATGAATTTTAGAAATATGCAACTTCAAATAACACTGGATATGTATAATAACAACAGAAATTGTTGAGAGGAAAAAAAGAATAGGGAAAATGTTTAGACGAAAAATCCTCTTAACATATTTTATACTAATACTGAAAGACTGAAAGGGCTAGAAATAAGAAAAATTAATTAGGTCTGGTTGCATGTGCGGCAAACGTCGATGCTATTGCAATAACTGAGGCAGTTTAATTTGCAGAGCAGGTCTTGACTGCCAGGTGCCACGTCCAAGGGTGTAAGTTCCTCAATATTGATATAAATAAATTGGTGGTGCTCTATGTCTACAAAAACGTAAATTGTTGTTTTTAAAAGTACAATAAAATGGATGGATTAGTCACAGAATTAATCTAGGCAAATATTCTAGAACAAGAAAAAAATATTTAAGGTGTAATATGCCGACCCCTCAGAAGGTGGAAAGCGACAGAGGAAGACTCCTCTGATTCCCTTGAACGAAACACTTAGCACTTCCAAACACGATAACGTAGTCGTAGTAGGGGATTTTAATTTTAATCAATTTGGTTAAACTTCTTTGGCCAGTAATTTGGTATTCAATAACTTCTTGGAAGTAGTTCAAAACTGCTTTTTGAAGCAGTTTATGAGGGAGCTTAACAGAGGTAATAATCTGCTCAACATGGTTTATGTTAAACAAGGAATACCTCGTCAATAATCTAGAGACCAATGAAGAGCTTGGCGCAAGTGATCACATATCTATTGTCCCTAATATAGCCTGGGAGTACGAAAATTAAGATAATACAGTAAAAAATCCCCGGTTATCGTTCTGCCCTTGACTAGGACTACAGGACTGATTCTCTTGAAGATTTTACTTACAATAACGAGATGATCTATAAATATGAAACCTTTCTTAATAATGTACAATATACCCAAGTACATATATATATATATATATATATATATTTTATATATATATATATATATATATATATATATATATATATATTTTCTCAGGGAGAAATAAGGTCAAATAACGAACCGAAATGGATGGATAGGAAACCAAAGAGAAGAGAGGAATTTATAAGCTCAGAAGAGGAGAGGATAACGTTATTGACCGATATGTTCATGTTAAAAGAGAGATAAAGAAAGGGATTAGAAAGGCTAAACGCGACTATAAAATTAAGTTAAAGAATTTAGTAAGTTAAAGGCAAATCCAAAAGGGTTCTTTCAGGAAAAATATAATAAGATCTTTTTTTTTTTTTTTTTTTTTTTACACATGGTTTGACAAGGTTAAGGATCCCTAGCTTTATTGACAGCTATTTACAGGTTAAGGATTCCTAACTTTATTGGCAAGCTAAGAGCTGTTACCTACATCAGCTCATTTGAAAGCATTTTTATTGTTATGAGACATACAAGTAGGGAACAGGATGAAGTTGGAGCCATCTGTGGGCCAGCATTTTCATTTGATCAACTGACTTTATCTCGTTGACATCATTATGCTGTACGAATGTGTTCCATACTCGAGTCATTCTGGAGAAGGGTACAGCCAGAGTGAAGTTGCTGCTTTCTGCCCGTCTTGTGGCATAAAAGCTTGTTTCACGCTGTCCTCGAAGTGGATCCAAGTGTGGTATTTTGATAATATTGGCCTTGTACATAACAGAAAGGCAACCCACATCCCTCCTATGTTGAAGGCTCTGCTGAAATGACAGATCTATCTAGGATGGGTCCAGGCGAGAGATGAGACGTCTTGCTTTCTTCTCTACTCTGTCAAGCAGTCGCAGATGAGAGGGGGGGGGCAGGCAAACCAAGAAAGTGGAGCATACTCAAGGTGTGAGCGTACTTGTGCCTCGTACAGGATCTTGCAACCCCTACTGTCAAGCAGATGGGAGATACGGCGAAGTGCTGTAAGCTTCCTGGCTGCCTTATTTGCAAGATTTACAACATGGTTCTTCATGGTTAGTTTGGAGTCAAATTTCACCCCAAGGATATCAACTTCTTCTCCAGGTGCCAACA
Source organism: Cherax quadricarinatus (assembly GCF_026875155.1). Classification (NCBI taxonomy): domain Eukaryota; kingdom Metazoa; phylum Arthropoda; class Malacostraca; order Decapoda; family Parastacidae; genus Cherax; species Cherax quadricarinatus. The sequence continues at coordinate 1,700 of NW_026467965.1, read as the reverse complement.
TCCTCCCATTCATCCTTACTACTGCACCAGCATTACCATCATGGTACCTAGAGACGATCATCATTTGCGTTTTCTCAAGTGCAAATGCTACTTGCCATCTATTTCCCCAAGCTGATATAGCTCTCAGCTGGTGATTGATGTAGCTTAGAGCAGCTGGCATTTCTTCTCTTGGATAAGTGAATGTCAGTGTACAGTCGTCTGCATATGCATGTGATTCTGGGATGAGATGAAGAAGGTCGTTGAAGTAGACATTCCATAACAATGGACCCAGCACGCTTCCTTGTGGAACACTTGCCCCAATAGGATGTTTTGCTGATTCCATTCCATTGAGAACTACACTTAGAGATCTACCATGAAGGTAATCACTGAGGAGACATAGCGTAGAGCCTGCAATTCCCAGTGCTTGAAGTTTTGCTAAGAGGCCCTGGTGCCACACCCGGTCGAAAGCGCCAGCAATGTCCAGTGCTACCACACAGCTGACTTTGGATTCATCCAGTGACTGGTGCCACTTAGTGGAGAGGTTTAACAACAGATCAGCAGCAGAGTAACCTTTCCTGAAGCCATATTGACGATCACAAAGTAGTGAGTGGTAGTCAAAAAACTCTGTCATTTGTCTTGAGATTATTGTCTCAAGGATCTTACCAGTGATTGACAGGAGTGACACTGGTCTGTAGTTGCTGATTTCTGCTCTGCTCTTCTTTATGTGAACAGGGACTACATATGCCTCTTTCCATAGAGAGGGCCATTTACACTGTACTAGGCAGTGCTGAAAGATGCGAGTTAGAGGTGCTGCTAGCTGGTCTGCACATCTTCTCAACAATCTTGGGCTCAACTTGTCTGGGCCCACAGCGTTTTCTTGGTCAAGCGATTTAAGTAGGAAATGCACCTCCTGCCTTATTGTCACCACTGACAGTTTTGACACAGTTCTTGCAGCTAGCCAAGGAGGGTCCCTTGCTGGATCAGGAACTTGCATTTTGGTAGCAAAGTGTTCAGCAAAGAGGTCCGCCTTCTCTTGACTACTAGGTTTGGACACCTTACTGACAATGAACAGGAAATGTACTCTGTTTTCAATAGTTATTTCTTGTCAGTTTTCACGCAAGACATAAACGATATACCAGCAATTAATGATTATTTAGGCCCTGAAGAAAAACATGACCACTAAGAACTAGGTCTGGACACCATACTGATAATGACGAGAAAATTATATACAATACAGACAAATTGATGTGTAAGACTCAGGTGCAGCATCCGTGCATCTTAACTGTTGCAACGTTGCACCTACGTAGTAGATAATTAATAATTATTCAGGTCCTGAAGAAACCAAATTAATATAGTAGGCACAAATAGACAAACTAAAAGAAAAGGTCCTGAGCCCCAAACAAACTGTTTTCAGGGTACTTAATGAGCGCAAGTGGGAACTTAGTCAGCCGATAACAAGCCTGTTAACGCCTGAACCAAAACTGGTGTTGTGCAGTAGGTCAGTCAATTCCATCAAATTATCTCTTAATAAGCCTGGCGTCAATAATAGGCAAATTATTAGAATCTAATGAAGCCGATATAATAAGACATGTTAAATAGCATAATTTGGTTAATAAGTATCAATCTCCTTCAGTAAAGCATTTGAGGCAGTGGACCATATAAAAGATTGATGTTTATTCGAATTTCACTACGACTTTTGCTAGAACACCCCCCCAAAAAAC
>NW_026467964.1:0-33752 GCF_026875155.1 Cherax quadricarinatus | reverse complement strand
CACTGTCTTGCTTTTCATAAAAAATTTATATACGAATTTGTATCGTTCTTCATGAAATTTTTTTCTTCTAACTTTTAGAAAATGAAATAGTTTTCCTTGTTTCAACAACGGCAAAAGGGAAAATCAACAGTGAAAGTGATCGTACGGTCATGGCTGGACTCGAGGAGATGGAGCTTAAAACCGTGTTCCTCCAATTTTTATATTGGGAAAGATTTGAAAAGGTTTGGGGTTTAACAGATTTTATCATGCAGCTTTTTGGGAAAGGGTATACCCTCATACTACATCCCTCTGCCCCCCACCCTTTCTCCTTTTGCAACTTTCAAACCCTGCCTCCACCATAAAAAGAAAGCATAGTAATTGAATACTCTCCAGAGAGAACCCGCGAATGGTTTAAAATTTAGATAATTTTAGTTTAGAAGGACATAGGAAAGTTTTTTTTTGGGAAAAAGGGAGTTGATATGGAACATCACCGTTGGTTATTGAGCTGGCCCTTGGGTAGTTTCAAATTTAGGTGGATAAGTACATGAGGGGTAGGGTTATTAAAGGGGAATTGCACTAAACTTATTTTTTGGGGACATTGAAAACGGGTTTTGGCAAATGTTTTTTTGGGGATGAATTGTAAAGACCTCCCAATTTGGGGCCCAAACACCTTCTGCAGTGTTTCCTCCTTTCTTTTTTTTCTTATTTTTTAAAAATAATTTTTTAAAACATCTCTTTATTTTTTAAAAATAATTTTCCTATTGGCTTTATTACTATAAAGTTAAAAATACGAAGTGTATAGTCTTTTAGAGAGGGTGGAGAAAAATGATGATTTGGGAGATTTAAAAATCGAGGGGAAAAGGGGGGTAGGTCACACAAAAAGGGTTGGGGAGGGGTAAAAGAGGTTTTGTATCAAGGGCTTGACATACAGCAGGCATGTGTGAGCATTTGGGAAAAAGTATAATTTTTTGGGACTTGAAAAATTTTAGTGTGAACGGGGTAATATTTTGTAAAGGGATTCAGGAAACTGGAGCCCACTGGCCCTGGAGTGGGAAGTCAATGCCTACTCTTTACCCCTTTAAAACTGTCCAAGCTGATCTACGTTCAATGCGTTCCCAAAAAGACCTTCGTTTTTTTTTACATTTTTTCAATATAACAAAAAAAAAAAAGTAGATCAAAGTTTTTACACTTTTCAAATGTAAACAAAAAAAAAAAGATCTTCTTTTTTTTACTACTTTCAAATTTTAAAAAAACGAGATCACGTTTTGGACAGTTTAAGGGTTAAAGGGGGGGTTTGGGGGTATTTGCTGTTTGGAGTGACAAATGAAAAGTCACATCTGCTCCTCGCAAAGAAGTAATGTGTGTAAAGTTTGAAAGTGCTTCCTTTTTTTTTTTTTCACCCTGCCTTTGGGGGGTGTGGGCCCTCATGTGTGTATATATTTAAAAAACCCAAAAATTGGTACGTTATAAAAAAGTCGTGTCTTTTTTATAATCGTACAAGGGGGAATTACAGCGCTTACTGCTGACATTTTTGGCCTTTTACAAAACGCAGGCTTTTGTAAAATGATTCTTTTTCGCACACCACATTTGGTACCAGTGATAGTGTGAAAATGTGAAAGTGTTTTTTTTTTTTGTCACCCTACCTTGGTGGGGGAAAACCAGGGTTAAAAAAAAAAATGAATGCAGTCGTGAAAAGACAGAAAAACCACTTGGGAAATTAAAAAAACAATATTAAAGAGAGGGCTGTAATTTACCCCCTTTTTATTATATCCCCAAGTTGGGGCACCTTTTGACGTGGCAGGAGACTTTTTTTCTGGAGGGGTGACACTCCTCCTACAAACTCCTTCCTAAGAAATCAGCCTCCTTTTTGGCAAAATATGGGGGGTATTTTCCTCTTGTCTAATTGCTCACGCTCCTGGCTGATAACATTATAATGTTTTATGGACATGTGTTGCAAAATGTAAAAAATAAGTTTTAAATAGTTTGACTTGCATTGTGATTATGACATGAAATATGAGAGTTAGTTGGTATTAATAGTGTAAGTTTGTAATGTTAGAAATGGAATGTGTTTAATAAAGCACTGAATAACCAAAAAGGGTCTGGTGCTTTGTAAATACAATAAAACAACAATAATCCCTTTTATTACAGTACTCTGCTACTAGATTTATTCATCTTTAAGGGAGTTAACAGTTCCATTAAAAACTAAGTTTAAAAAAATTGTTAGAGTAAACTTGTTCAGATTTTCTTTGATCTTTAAGGTCTAAATTGCTTATTATTGAACCTATCTTTGACTTCACTGTGTGGGGGAAGGGTTCTGATCCAAGGCACTGTATGCCTCTTACATATTCAATGCTTCCCTGTCAGAAATAATTAACACAGCCTCATTTAACTTAGTTCACTTTCATACATTCAGTAAACCCTCCATATATCAGCCTTTAGAAATATTGAAGAAAATCCACTTGAGTTAATCGATTCAGAACCATTGGTTATAGAATTGTCCATTATTGTGACTTATCACTGCAAAGCAATCTTCTCTACCCACCAGAGTTGCCATTACCAGTCACTTCTCCATCCCTCCCTCCCCATTAGTCTCTTATATGGAGGATTGACTTTAATACAGTACTCAGCTTCAATTTGTGAAGGTCTCCTGCACACACACACAATTTATTTTTATTATATGTACAATTATATAAACCTATAAAAAGGTACACTGTATTATTAAGTGCAGAAGTGTATGACATGGAGCATTTTTAAGCTTGGTTTTATGTCTACTACTAAATTGTAAAAAGTTTGTGTATACCAAATTAAGAAGGTATATAAACAGTGTGAAAATTTTCATCATCTTCTTTGTAAGAATTTTATTTTTTTGTGCTAGCTCTTTAGCTCTTTGAAAATCACATGTATCTTTTTTTTTTTTTTTTAACACATCAGCCGTTTCCCACCAAGGCAGGGTGGCCCGAAAAAGAAAAACTTTCATCATCACTCATTCCATCACTGTCTTGCCAGAGGCATGCTTACACTACAGTTATAAAACTCCAACATTAACACCCCTCCTTCAGAGTGCAGACACTGTACTTTCCATCTCCAGGAATCAAGTCCGGCCTGCAGGTGTCCCTGAATCCCTTCATAAATGTTACCTTGCTTACACTCCCACAGCACATCAAGTCCTAAAAACCATTTGTCTCCATTCACTCCTATCTAACACGCTCATGCACGCTTGCTGGAAGTCCAAACCCCTTGCACACAAAGCCTCCTTTACTCCCCCCCTCCCTCCAACCTTTCCCAGGCTGACCCCTACTCTGCCTTCCCTCCACTTTAGATTTATACACTCTTGAAGTCATTCTGTTTCATTCTATCCTCTCTACATGTCCAAACCATCTCAGTAACCCCTCCTCAGCCTTGTGGATAATAATTTTAGTAATTCCACACCTCCTCCTAATCTCCAAACTACGGATTCTCTGCATTATATTCACACCACACATTGCCCTCATACATGACATCTCCTCTGCCTCCAGCCTTCTCCTTGTTGCAACATTCACAACCCATGCCTCACACCCATACAAGAAGAGCATTGGTTTAACTATACTCTCATACATTCACCCTTTGCTTTCATGGATAAAGCTCTTTGTCTCCACAGATTCCTCGGTGCACCACTCACCTTTTTCCCCTAATTAATTCTATGATTCACTTCATCCTTCATAGATCCATGTGCTGACACATCCACTCTCAAATATCTGAACACATTCACCTCCTCCATAATCTCTCCCTCCATTACCTAATTTTTTTGTTATCCTCATCACCTTACTCTTTCCTATATTCACTTTTAATTTCCTTCTTTTACGTACCCTATCAGACTCGTCAACCAACCTCTGCAACTTCTCTGCAGAATTCCCCAGAAGCACAGTGTCATCAGCAAAGAGCAACTGTGACAACTCCCACTTTGTGTTAGATTCTTTATCTTTTAACCCCACACCTCTTGCCAACACCCGAGCATTCACTTCTCTTACAACTCCATCTGTAAATGTATTGAGCAACCATGGTGACATCACACATCCCTGTCTAAGGCCTACTTTTACTGGAAATAATCCCCCTCTCGCCTACATACTCTAACTTGAACCGCATTATCCTTGTAAAAACTTTTCACCGCTGTCAGTAACCTAGTACGTACCTCCTATTCCATACATTTGCAACATCTGCCACATTGCCCCCTTATCCACCCTATCATATGCCTTTTCCAAATCCATAAATGCCACAAATACTTCTTTACCTTTATCTATAATAGTACAGTGGAATCTCTGTTTTTGTTTGCCCTGGTTTTCGTTGAATTCGGTTTCAACGACTTTTTCATCAAAATTTTGTCCCCAGTTTTTGTTCATCACCTCTGTTTTCATCGAGTTGACAGTGGTCCGCTGTACCTAACGTGTCTGCCCGTTGCGCCCAGACAAAGCATCACGTGCATTCTGAGCCAGTCTGGCTTTGTTTCTCGTCAAGTGAGCATTACCCTGCACGTTCACCCAAAATGTTTCATAATAATCCATTTTTTTTTTTTGTGCTTGTTTATTGAGTGCGACTGCTAAATAAGCCACCATGGGCCAAAGAAAGTTCAGAGTGCCAGCCCTTTCATAAAGGTGAGAAACACAATAAAATTCAGTGGTGGTAGAGGTGGTAGTGATTGTGGTAGAGAGTGGTAGTGATTGTGGTAGAGAGTGGTAGTGATTGTGGAAGAGAGTGGTAGTGATTGTGGAAGAGTGTGGTAGTGATTGTGGAAGAGAGTGGTAGTGATTGTGGAAGAGAGTGGTAGTGATTGTGGAAGAGAGTGGTAGTGATTGTGGAAGAGAGTGGTAGTGATTGTGGAAGAGAGTGGTAGTTGATTGTGGAAGAGATGGTAGTGATTGTGGAAGAGAGTGGTAGTGATTGTGGAAGAAGTGGTAGTGATTGTGGAAGAGAGTGGTAGTGTATGTGGAAGAGAGTGGTAGTGATTGTGGAAGAGAGTGGTAGTGATTGTGGAAGAGAGTGGTAGTGATTGTGGAAGAGAGTGGTAGTGATTGTGGTAGAGAGTGGTAGTGATTGTGGTAGAGGCTGGTAGTGATAGTGGTAGAGGGTGCAGTGATTGTGATAGAGATAACCTCTCCTCCCTCTCCCCTCCTTGCCCTTTTCCATACACCAACAAGAGTCTTCAATAAAAGTAAGTGTGATGTTAAATGTTCATTTATCCATTTCATTAGTCCTATATATGTTTCTCATTGTTTTCTCTATGGAAAACTTTAGTTATTCTCTATAAAATATATTTTTTGCTAATACTTTTGGGTGTCTGCAGTGGATTAATTGGATTTACAGCTAGCCCTCCACTTTTGCGAGTTCCACTTTCACGAGCTTTGAACATTTGTGAATGCCCAGCCTCCCAATCATATTTACCAATTTTACCATTTTATGATGTTTTCATGTGTTTTATGATTGTTCATGGTTCAGTAGGTTAAGGAAGCAGTATTGTTAGGCTAAGTAAATGCTATTACAGTGGACCTCCGCATACCGTTGGCATTACATAACGTTAAATCCGCATACCAATACATTTTATCGCTAAGATTTTGCCTCGCATACAGCTAAAAAACCTGCTCAACGTTGTTCGTCCGAGACGCGTCTAATGTGGGGCCGACCACCCGCATGTTCCGCCGGTGGCATTGTTTACCAGCCAGCCTCCGCGGTAACATCCAAGCATACAATCGGAACATTTCGTATTATTACAGTGTTTTTGGTGATTTTATCTGCAAAATAAGTGACCAGGGCCCCAAGAAAGCTACTAGTGCCAACCCTACAGCAAAAAGGGGGGAAATTTACAAAAAGATAAAGAAAGAGATCATTGCTAATAAAAGTGGAGTGCGTTTTCTCCGAGCTGGCCGGTTGTAAAAAAACCCCCCAATCAACCTCGTACTATTTGGGCAACAAAAACGGCAATCAACAACTGTTCTTGCCAAAGGTTAAAACTTGTTTTCGAAACAAGACGCAAGTGATGGAAGATGTTAAGACTCTTATTGGTAAGGATAAATAAAAAAACAAAGCAGGAGATAGCACCTAAAGGGAAATCAAAAAGTGAAAAGGCTAGAAGTTGCAAAAATTTAAATTTAAAAAAAATGCCTGCAACTAGTAAATTTTGGATGAATTTAAGGAAAAGAAAAATTTTGGGTTTTGGAGAGATTTAAGAAGCGTAATGCATACAATGTGATAAGGAGGTGACCTGCCATTTTCGGACCAAAAGCAGCAAAAAAAATAGTACAGGGATTCAAGGAGTAATAAAGTGAAGGACTGAAACCTGAAACAATCTTTTTAATTGTGTAAAAACAGGCCGTTTTGGAAGAAAATTCCAAAGCGGGACCTACTTATCAGGAGGAAAAAGGCACTCCCAGACTAACCAGAAAGACAGCTACCGTTGATGTTTTTCCAATGCTAAGGTGTGACCAAAGGGGGTGATTGCAAAGTAACCTTTATTATGACACCAGAAACTCCCAGAGCGTTCAGGCAAAAGAAAATCCTCAAGGCAAATTTGTGTTTGCTGGGGAGGGCAAACGAAGGGGAAAGGGTCCTAACTTTTTTTTATACTGGGTTCACCATCATTTTCCCCCAATGTAAAGATTTCCTAACTAAAAGAAATTAGACCTTTCGGCCCTGGTTTTAGACAATGCCCCCGTCATCCTACAAACGTGGCAGAGCGACTTTTGGGGGCATGAGCTTTATTAAGGTGAATTTTTTTGCCTCCTAATACCACTCCTCCCGCACCCATGGGCCAGCGGGTTTTTGCAAACTTCAAAAAACGCACAAAAGCTCTTTTTGAAAGGTCTTGTAGTGACCTCAGAAAAATCAATTGAATCTAAGAGATTTTTGGAGAGATCCTTTAATATCCTCAATTGTGTAAACCTTATAGAACTTGAGGGAGTACAAGAGGACCTTAACTCTGCTTTAAAAACTGGGGCCAAAGTTTAGACCAAAGGGATTTTGAAGGGTTTCAGGCTAACCCCGAAGGGGGTAACCAGTTGAGGGAAATCCATTGTGGCATTGGGAAAGTCCTTGGGGTTGGAGGTTAGTGGGGATGATGTGGAAGAGTTGGTGGAGGAGGACAATGAAGAACTAACCACTGATGAGCTGCTAGATCAACTTCAACAGCAAGAGGCCAGACCTGAGGAAACTGGTTCGGAGGAGGGGAGAGAGAAATTGAAGAAGTTGCCTACTTCAAAGATTAAGGAAATGTGTGGAATGTGGCTTAAAGTGCAAACCTTTTTTGATGACAGTCACCCTAACACAGCTATTGCAAGCCGTGCTGGTGACTATTACACTGACACTGTTGTGAAACACTTTAGGGAAGTCATAAAGGGACCATACCCCCAGCCGGGATTGAACCCGCGGTCACAGAGTCTCAAAACTCCAGCCCGTCGCGTTAGCCACTAGACCAGCTAGCCACAATAAGATTCATCCAACTAGGTATATTTCTACACCATAGGAAGGTTAGCACAGGCACCACTGTGACCACAAATGCAAGTTTTTACAGACGAATCTCCAGCTAGCGTGGCCGTGACGAACTCTAGCTATGTTTCACACTCATTTGGTAGGATGGTAGTACCTCCCTGGGTGGTTGCTGTCGACCAACCTACTACCTATGTATAAAGTACTCATTCTAAATATCTTAAATAACAAAAAAGGCACAATACCGTGACTGGAACAATACACAAATAACCCGCCGTCGTAAGCTCCTCTCTTCTATGTGCGGGTTATTTGTGTATTCTAAATATCCTTTATGGCAAATAACTGAAAAGTTTTAACCCTTTGAGGGTCCAGGCCCCCAGTTTGAAAATTCCCCACAGGGTCCAAGAATTTAAAAAGAAATATTTCTTATGATAGAGAATCTTTTTCTGAAGGTAATAAAACAAAAATGTATGAAATTTAATAAAAAAAATTATGAAATTATGCTCTTGAATTTTGCTGTCAGTGATATTAACATATCGGCGATTTTGCCCATTTTGAGTATTATTTTCAACCAATTACATTGTTCCACTGGACCAAATTCTTACCTATTTCACTTGTTATGTGTTCCATTTTATCTATTGAGTGCAAGAAATTGCCCAATCAACTATTTCAACTACTCAATAAAGTGATCGGAAGTTGGTAATATTGTCAGTTTCACACAAAGTTCAAAATTCCCGTTTCCAAATAAGGTCCAGAATAAACAATGCAGACATTCCTAACATGAAAATAACACTTCCTCTGTTTAATAGTTACATTTCCAGGCTATAGACATGAATTCCATTTTTATTTTTTTATACTCAAAGAATTTATTCACACCAAAAAATAGAAGATTTACTGTTATGCAATATTGTAATACCTCGAGCTACGAACTTAATTTGTTCCAGAAGGCTGTCCGAGTGCCAATACCAAACGAATGTGTTCCCATAAGGAATAATGTAAATTAGACTAGTCCATTTCAGACCCCCAAAAATACATTTACAGGAGCACTTACAAAAATACACTTACATAATTGTTTGAGTTGGGAGCTGTTTGAAACGTGAGGTACTACTGTAATTGATAAATAATATCAGCGCATTCATGAACACACATTAGACCCACCAGCTGTCATGGATTGTACACGTGATGTGATTTGTTTAGTTTTGAACATCTGCAAAAATCGAATGTTTCTGCTATTTTAAGCTCAATTTCAAGCTATTTTCAATACTAAAACCAATCAGAATCATATCTCTGTAACGCATCATCCATTCTATCAAATGAGACCGGGAAACCGCAAATACAACCATAAAATCCATATGAAAATACACCGCAAGGTTGCTGTTTTAATCCATAAACACGGTTGCAGGTTTTTTCTCATGCACTGTGTGATGCAGGATTTATTTTATATGGTGCACACTTACCACACAGATGCATTCTGTCATCTAGGCCCAAATTTACCGCTCACGTCTGATCTGAGTGTGCTGAGCTTATGACGTAGTACCACAGCTTGGACCCTGGCTTCAAAGTCGTAGAACTACAGGATGAACTCTCGAAGGGTTAAAATTAGATTAAGATTTATATGTTATATTTCTGTGTTATAATTTTATATTTATATATGTAAGAACCATACTTAGCCAGTACAGTATATACTGTATATTAGGCAGATACACACAGGGTAAGAGATATATCGTGATACTTATACTTACACTTTGGTCACACTACACATGTATATACACACATCTATACCAACCCATCTGGATTTTTTTCTACTTTCTTAATAGTTCTTGTTCTTCTTTATTTCCTCTTATCTCCATGGGGAAATGGAACAGAATTCTTCCTCGGTAAATCATGCGTGTCATAAGGGGTGACTAACGTGCCGGGAGTAAGGGGCTAGTAACCTCTTATCCTGTATAAATTACTAAATTTAAAATGAAAAACTTGTTTTTCTTTTTAAGTCACCCTGCCTTGGTGGGATACAGCCACTTCATTGAAAAAAAAATTAGGTAGATGTTTTATAATGTTTTTTGCCTTGCTTAATATTGCTTTATTTTTCAGTGTCATGGAATCAACATAGAAGGCAAAGTAATACCACAGAGTCTTACTCAGGAGGTAAGAAATTTACATACAATTTATCCCTCAGAAGGTGCCGTGATGCCAGTGAAGGCTCTTGATCCAAGGAATTGGAACTGTCCTCCCTTTCCTTGGATCTAACCTGATTGCCTCTCAGATGCTGTATCATCTTCAAGGGTCTAGCCCTCTCCTCCCTTCCCATAAATGTAATAATATTTATTTTCAGGTTGTTTATAAAATATATTTTGAAAGTGGGCTGATGAGGTTGGTGTGATGACCCCTGGAACTGTCAGCAGGTAGCTTATACACGCACTTATAGCAGAAGAAATTTTTATTAAGACAGTGTTTACATAGGCTTGATCTGCTGTGTCTGCATATTACCCTTCTTGTCTGCAGTTTGCAGTACAGTGGAACCTCAGTTATCAACTGCACTACTTGTCAAACAAATCAGTTTTCAAATGAGGGGTTTGAGAAAAAATGTCCTGGTTTTTGTATGTTCTCGTGGTTGTCGACAAACAACACGAACGGCTTGGGTCATGTGCTCACTAACTCACATACTGTAAACATTTCTTGAGCTTTTGTTGTGCATCTTGTGTACATTTTTTGTTATTTTGCAGTTTTGGTGCAATTTTTTTTATTCTGAGATGAGCTATCATGGGTCCAAAGAAGGATAAAGAAATGAAAGCAAAAAGAGAAGTTGTAAAAAGCACTGTTGAGTTTAAAGACTTGGGTAATGTCCACTTGGAGATTTGCAGTGTCCTCAATGGATGACACTGTCATGCAAATTCTGGTGTCGTCAGCAAAGGAGGACACGGTGCTGTGATTTACATCTCTGCCTATGTCAGATATGAGGATGAAGAAAAGAATGGGGGTGAGTACTGTACCTTGTGGAACAGAGTTTTTCACTGTGGCCTCTTCTGACTTCAGTCTGTTTACAATTACTCTTTGTGTTCTGTTTGTTAGGAGGTTATAGATTCATCTACCAACTTTTCTTGTTATTCCTTTATCATGCATTTTGTGTGCTATTACACCATGATCACACTTGTCGAAGGCTTTCTCAAAGTCTGTGTATACTACATCTGCATTTTGTTTGTTCTCCAGTACATTCAAGACCATGTCATAATGATCCAGTAGCTGTGAGAGGCAGGAGTGACCTGTTCTAAACCCATGCTGCCCTGGGTTGTGCAATTGTTGGGTATCCAAGAGGTTGGCAATCTTGCTTCTTGGAATCTTTTCAAAGATTTTTATGATATGGGATGTTAGTGAAATCGGTCTATAGTTCTTTGCAGTTGCTTTACTGCCACCATTGTGGAGTAGGACTATGTCTGTTGTTTTTAGTGACTGTGAGATGACCCGTGTCTATGCTCTTTCTCCATAGAATAGTTAATGCACGTGAAAGGGGTTTCTTGCAGTTCTTGATGAACCAGGAGTTCCACGAGTCTGGGCCTGGGGCAGAGTGCATGGGCATTTCATTTATTGTTTTTTAAGTCCTGTGGTGTTTGGATTATATAAAAAATTCTTGAATTTACCAAATTTTGAGTCTCTGTCTAAAAAATTCATTTAGACTCAACCCTTAGTCTGAGTAACAGCTCACAAAACACCGAGTCATACTGCGACTTCAGTATTTCACTTATTGCTTTGCTGTCATCCATGTAAGTCTCATTTAAGTAAGGGCCCAATACTGGATGTGGTTTATACTCTAGATTTGGCATAAGAAAATAAATATTTTGTGTTTTTGTCAATATCATAAACCATACCCCCGGCCGGGATTGAACCCGCGGTCATAGAGTCTCAAAACTCCAGCCCGTCGCGTTAGCCACTATTGTGGCTAGCTGGTCTAGTGGCTAACGCGACGGGCTGGAGTTTTGAGACTCTATGACCGCGGGTTCAATCCCGGCCGGGGGTATGGTTTATTTGCAATCGTGTCATTACGATTTCTTGAGTCTTGTCAATATCATTTTTGGCTTTAAGTTCTTCCTGTGTTTCTTGGCTCCTGTTTGATTCCTTAACTTAAATTTGATATTTTGTTTCTCTGGCCAGTGCCTCCTTCCATATTGAAGATGTACTGGCCCCTTTAGCATCTCTGTTATTCTTTGCCTTTGCCTGTAGAGAGGGACACTCTTTCTCTCTTTTTTTTTTAAAGCTAGGATTCCTAACTTTATTGACAGGTTAAGAGCTGATACCTACATCAGCTCAATTGAAAGCATTTTATTATGAAACATACAAGTAGGGAACAGGATAAAGTTGGAGCCATCTGTGGGCCAGCATTTTCATTTGATCAACTGACTTTATCACGTTGACATCATAATGCTGTACAAATGTGTTCCATACTCGAGTCATCCTGGGGATAAATGATCTCAGATGAAGTGATGTTCTGGAGAAGGGTACAGCCAGAGTGAAGTTGCTGCTTTCTGCCCACCTTGTGGTTTAGAAGCTTGCTTCATGCTCTCCTCGAAGTGGATCCAAGTGTGGTACTTTGACAGTACATTGGCCTTGTACATAACAGTAAGGCCACCCACATCCCTCCTGTGTTGAAGACTCTGCTGAAATGACAGATCTATCCAGGATTGGTCCAGGCGAGAGATGCGATGTCTTGCTCTGTTCTTTACTCTGTCAAGCAGTCGCAGATGAGAAGGGGGGCAGGCGAACCAAGAAAGTGGAGCATACTCAAGGTGTGAGCGTACTTGTGCCTCGTACAAAATCTTGCAACCCCTGCTGTCAAGCAGATGCGAGATATGGCGAAGTGCTGTAAGCTTCCTGACTGCCTTGTTTGCAAGATTTACAGTGTGGTTTTTCATGGTCAGTTTGGAGTCAAATTTCCCCCCAACGATATCAACTTCTTTTCCAGGTGCCAACACCCTCCCATTCATCCTTACTACTGCACCGGCATTATCATCATGGTGCCTAGAGATCATCATCATTTGTGTTTTCTCAGGTGCAAATGTTACTTGCCATCTATTTCCTCAAGCTGATATAGCTCTTAGCTGGTGATTGATGTAGCTTAGAGCAGCTGTCATTTCTTCTCTTGGATAAGTGAATGTCAGTGTACAGTCATCTGCATATGCATGGGATTCTGGGATGAGATGAACAAAGTCATTGAAGTAGACATTCCATAACAATGGTCCCAGCACACTTCCTTGTGGAACACTTGCCCCAGTAGGATGTCTTGCTGATTCTGTTCCATTGAGAACTACCCTTAGAGATCTACCATGAAGGTATTCACTGAGGAGACATAGCATAGAGCCTGCAATTCCCAGAGCTTGCAGTTTTGCTAAGAGGCCCGGGTGCCACCCTCAATCAAAAGTACCAGCAATGTCCAGTGCTACCACATAGCTGACTTTGGTTTTATCCAGTGACTGGTGCCATTTAGTGGAGAGGTTTAACAACAGATCTGCAGCAGAGTAACCATTCCTGAAGCCATACTGACAGTCACAAAGTAGTGAGTGGTAGTCAAAAAACTCTGTCATTTGTCTTGAGATTATTGTCTCGAGGAGCTTGCCAGTGATTGACAGGAGTGACACTGGCCTGTAGTAGCTGATTTCTGCTCTGCTCTTCTTTTTGTGAACAGGGACTACATTTGCCTCTTTACACTGTACTAGGCAGTGCTGAAAGATGCGAGTTAGAGGTGCTGCTTGCTGGTCTGCACATCTTCTCAGCAATCTTGGACTCAACCTTGTCTGGGCCCACAGCCTTTTCTTGGTCAAGCCTTATTGTCACCACTGACAATTTTGACACACTTTGCTTAATCAGGAACTTGCAAAATGCAAAGTGTTCAGCAAAGAGGTCCACTTTCTCTTGACTACTAGTAGAGGTAGTCCCATCCATTATTAACCCTTTGAGGGTCGACAGGCCCTCTCCGAAACTCGTTCTCAGGGTCGGCCAAATTTCAAAAAAAAAAAAAATTATTTTTTCTTATGAAAAAATAGTTTTTTTTTTCTAAACATTATAGGCTAAACAAAAAAATTTTAACGTCAATACTTACCGAGATATGGAGGCGTGAAATTTGCCAAAATTGAACAACATATGGTAACATTGCCGACTGCCGTCACCCGGTATTTTTCTATTTAATATTTTATGTACTATTTTCAATTATTTTTCAATTTTTCTTTTTCTGAGTAACTTTTATGGCCTCTGAGGCCAACATGATCAGTATTTTGTAAGTTATTTCTTTTTCAATACTACACAATAAGGGCGTAAACACTGTTGTCATTATTTTGTTTACAGAAAATATTTACACAAACAAACGATATGAAATGTTGTTTATTACTATTTTTCTATATTTTATATACACATATACAGTCACAGGGAATGTTTCTAGAAGTTCTGAAGCCTGTGGAACTCTTTGAAACATGGTGTCATGCACAGTGTAGTTTTACACTCCTCACACATAAAACGAGTGTCTCTGCGTTGTGTTTTTTTTTTTTTTTGTATGTGCACAGACGTAACACCTCTTCTGAGCCTTTTTCTTCAAAGCAGTAGCAGGCAGTTTTACCAGGAAGTGATCACCATGCTTCAGACGAGCAGGTAGTTGTTGAAAATTTGGTGGGCGGTCAATTGCAGGTGCTGTTCCTTGGTACTTGAATACTATTTGTCTGATGACAGACAAACAGAATTCGCCGTACTGTGGTTTGTTTCTGGTGCTCATCTTATACATATTATAAGCATTGAGCATGGAAATGTCCAGAAGATGGAAAAACAGTTTGATGTACCACTTATAACTCTTGCGAACACAATCAGCAAACCCAATCTGCATGTCACATTTGTCCACTGAATGCATGTTGAAGGTGTAATCAATCACAGCTGCAGGTTTTAGAATGGGTTCATTTCTCTCTCTATGCTGCCTGCCACTGTCTGCCATTTCATTAGGGTGAATTGATGACAACAGTGTGACATCTCGTTTGTCATGCCACCGAAATGCCATGATGTCAATGGCAGCAAATGCCTGCACCTCACCTCTACGAGTGCCAGCGTCAAACCTGGGCATATGTTTCCGATTTGCACGCACTGTGCCACACACATCTGTCATGTTCACTCGCAAAAAATCACTGAGTGAGGGGCTTGTGTACCAGTTATCTGTATATAATATATGCCCCTTACCAAGGTATGGTTCTATCATTGTTCGAACCACATCACCTGAGATGCCCAATAACTTCCTGGTATTTTGCAATGTATAACTTCCAGTGTACACAATAATATCCAATACCAGACCACTGTAACAATCACAAAGCACAAACAACTTTATACCAAAGCGTTTCCTCTTGCTTGGTATGTACTGCTTGAAAGAGAGTCTTCCTTTGAACAGAATCAAAGACTCGTCAATTACAAGCTTCCTGAAGGGATAAAAATGCGTACTGAATTTCTGTTTCAGATACACAAACACATTCCTAATCTTATATAACCTGTCAGTTCTGTCAGGCCTGGTTTTATCTGAGAAGTGAAGCATGCGTAACATTAGCACAAATCGATTCACTGGCATTATATCACTGAAACCTGGTGTTGCAATCAGGGGTCTGTTGACCAGTATGATTTCACTTTGTGCTTATACACATGTGGCATAAGCATTATTGTGGCAAAGAAAAGATACATCTCAGCCACAGTTGCCTCCTTCCACTGGTGTAGACGTGATTTTGGTGAAAGTAATGTTTGCCATGGTGTAACTCGTAGTATGTGTTGCTTTCCATGACAATACTTTCATCAGTGGTTCGTCAAAGAATAACTCGAAACATTCCAGTTCAGTGGCATTGTTCCCAAGTGCACAAGATGGCCGTATTCCACTTTGGCTGTCATCAAACTGGTGGGGATTTGGAACAAAATTGACAGCTTCCTGCCAATCCCAGGTGCGGTCTGCTGGTGGGTACTGGACAATGACAGGTGGTTGTGGTTGTGGAGGTTGTGGTTGTGGAGGCTGGTGTGGTGGGTGAGTGGGGGATGGTGGCCTTTGTTCTAGATCAGCTGAGGCAGCGGCATGGGTGGCAGCGTGGCCCACTGCTGGTGCCTCACCGCCAGCACCACTACCACCACGCACATTTTCCATCCCAATTGCAACAGTATCTTCGTCATTTTCACTGTCTGTTCCTGTTGTACAGCCACGGGATGTACTCCAAGATACACTCCTTCCCCTTGGTATAACATATGGCACACTACCAGAGCGCATATATCGTCGTAGTATATACTGACGCTTCACTGGGGAATATTGCACTTCACTATCACTACTGGAACTAGTTTGAAGAGCTTGTAGTTCATATTCACTATCACTATCATCACCCATGCTCTCACCTGAGTCTGGGATTTGGGAAAATAGAAGTTTCCTTTTGGTTCTGAACAACTGAACGTGAACAAGAGGGCCCAGCACCAGAGGTGGAAGGCTGAGGGTCGTCTGGGTTTTCCTCACTATTACCGATATTATGGTCATTAGTTTCGGTCAAAACCTCACTAAAACCACGAAACTCATCTTCACTGGCACTTCCATCACTATTAGAACTGTCACTGGGGAACAAAAGTGTCCCAATTCACCGAGGAGTGAGGACCTTCTTACCGCGAGGCATGGTGGACATTGTTTACTAAGAGGGCATTCCCACAATGCACCACTGGGTCCCAGATTTTTTTTTCTACTGCGCACACCGACCACGCAGACCCATTCTCTCACACCTAGGCCTACCAGCCTTTTCGCGCGAGATTTGAGGCCGCTAGAATTTATGCGTACTAGTACGTCAAAAACCCCTACGCATAAGACGTACTAGTACGACCAAAACCCTCAAAGGGTTAAGCAAAGATCAGGAAGGGTGAAGTCTGTTAGACCTAGGACATCTGGAGTAGTTAAAGAATAAGTGGAGAATGATCCTACATTAACTGCATATAAGTTGAAGATTAAGAGACATGTGGAACAGTTTGGTATCTTTATTGATGAAATGTTTCAACTACACAGTAGGCTTCTTCAGTTAAATTTAGAGGGTGCAGTTTTAGTGAAATAAAGATGATGTAATCAATCCAGTCTTGGAGGAAAAGTATTTGAGGTGGTCAGTTCCTCAGCCTGAAGAAGAGTTCAGCTCCATGGTCTGGAACAATATAGATAGGAGTGAATAAAGACAAGTGTTTTTTAATGGGTATGCTGTTGAGTGTGATTTAGGGAAACTGGTTAATCAGACTTTAGTTTTGGAGGTGAGAGAGGCAGTGCCTGCACTCTGCAGGAGGGGCAGGGATGTTGCAATTAGAGGGTGCCCGTAATTTGATTGTGATGTTGCACGCTTCTGGAAATTCGGCAGTTGAGTGACTGATGGTGAATGTTTTCTTCTTGGGATCACCATACAATGGTGGGAGATAGCCATTATGCGTAAAATCAAAAAAATAATGCAGAGTATAGAAGAATCGTGATATAAAAATTTGCCGTAATACCTAATCTTAAAATTGCTGCACTTATATCATTACTTGTAATACTTAGATTGATTAAAAGCTTTATCATATTTTAAAAGATTCTTTGATGAGTTATACTGTATATTATTTTTATTATATACTTGTACTACAATAGGTATCTTCTCTTACAGATGACAGCAGGTGAATTGAAGTTTGCACTAGAGGTTGAGACTGTACTCAATACCATCCCTCAGCCAGAATATAGACAGCTGGTTGTTGAGGTCAGCTTTACTCTTATTTTTTATTCATTTTATAAAATACATAGATGTATGTTCCATGGAAATTTCTTGGGCCCTGAAATGTAAAAATACAATTTAAAATTAACTGGGACATAAAATTGTATGGATAATTTACTCTTTAGCAGGTTTCTAAACCTTCAGTAAATAATAAATATTGAAATATAGTAGGTCATGTTGGTCACCCAAACATTTATAATAATAATACATTCCTGAAAATAATTTTTTCCATATTTTCTGGCATATGAAGTGCATGAGCATATAAGACGATGTTTCCAAGCAGTTGTAACGTAACGTTAGTAAACAACTGCTGAAGTGTAACCGAAAGCGTACCTTTGACTCTGACCTTGAGCATATAAGGTGCAGGCTGATTTTCCAAGACTTTTTGTGGGGAAAAAGAAGTGTGCCTTACATGCCAGAAAATAAAGTGCAGTAGTGTTAGGATTCTGCAACCTGTTTTCCTAAGCATCAGAGACATGCCTTCCAGAACCATAAAATTTTATATCTGTTTTTTAATAAATATATTTACATGATTGAGAGTGAACATAGATAAGAGTAAGGTGATGAGGGTATTAAATGATTTAAATAAAGAAAAACTGGATATCACACTGGAGAGAGGAAGTATGGAAGAAGTGAATGTCTTCAGATATTTAGGAGTTGAATTGTCAGCAGATGGGTTTATTAAGGATGAGGTTAACCATAGAATTGATGAAGGAAAAAAGGTGAGTGGTGCATTGAGGTATCTGTGGAGACGAAAAATGTTATCCATGGAGGCAAAGAAGGGAATGTATGAAAGTATAGTGGTACGAACACTCTTATATGGGTGTGAAGCATTGGTTGTAAATGCTGCAGCGAGGAGGTGGCTGAAGGCAGTGGAGATGTCATGTCTAAGGGCAATGTGTGGTGTAAATATTATGCAGAGAATTCAGTGTGTGGAAATTAGGAGGAGGTGTGGAGTTACTAAAAGTATTAGTCAGAGGGCTGAAGAGGGGTTGTTGAGGTGGTTTGGTCATTTAGAGAGAATGGACCAAAGTAGAATGACTTGGAGAGCATATAAATCTGTAGGGAAAGGAAGGCGGGGTAGGGGGTTGTCCTCAAAAAGGTTGGAGGGAGGGGGTTGTCCTCAAAAAGGTTGGAGGGAGGGGGTTGTCCTCAAAAAGGTTGGAGGGAGAGGGTAAAGGAGGTTTTGTGGGTGAGAGGCTTGGACTTCCAGCAAGCTTGTGTGAGTGTGTTAAATAGGAGTGATTGGAAACAAATGGTTTTTGGGACCCGACAAGCTGTTGGGGTGTGAGTAGGGTAATATTTTGTGAAGTGACTCAGGGAAACCGGTTAGCCGGACTTGAGTCCTGGAAATGGGAAGTACAATGCCTGCACTTTAACCCTTTGACTGTTTTGGTCATATACTACATATATGTCTTACGAGCCACCGTGTTTCACGTATATATATACTCATAAATTCTAGCGACTTCATATCAAGCAGGAGAAAGCTGGTAGGCCCACATGTGAGAGAATGGGTCTGTGTGGTCAGTGTGCACCATATAAAAAAAATCCTTCAGCACGCAGTGTATAATGAGGAAAAAAAAAACTGACTTTTTTTTTTTTTAATTAAACTGCCAAATTTGTGGTCTATTTTCTTATAGTATTTATTTTTGTATTCTCGTTTTCTTGGTCTCATTTGATAGAATGGAAAACGTATTATAGAAATAGAGGTGATTTTGATTGGTTTTACTATGAAAAGGACCTTGAAATAGAGCTCAAAGTAGGGGAAATGTTTGATTTTTGCCGATGTTCAAAAGTAAACAAATGATGTCATTGTCCAATAAATGTCCAAGTAGCCATTCTAATATGCAGTCATGAATGGGTTGACATTATTTATACAATTATTACAATATTGCAGTAGTCTGCATAAGAGTAATTCTTCTATTTTTGTCTGAATAAAAATTCAAAATAGAAAGCAAGAATAATATCAGAGGGGCCTGGAGATGTGACTGTTGAACAAAGAAAATGTTATTTTAGAACCAGGAATGTCTTCATTGTTCATTCTGGATATTTTGAAATTGTCATATTTTTTAATTTTCGTGAAATTGGCCAAATTGGAAATTTCTTACCACGTTATTGGGTAGTTGAAATCGGTAAATGAGCAGTTTCTTGCACTCAATCGATAGAAAAAATGGAGTTCTAAAGAAATACCTATGAGTTTGGTTGACTGGAACAATGGAATTAGCCGAAAATAGGGCTCAAAGTGGGTGAAATCGCCGATTCGTAAATATCGCTGAGGTCGCTAACTTTGCGAGAGCGTAATTCTGTCAGTTTTCCATCAAGTTTCGTTCTTTTGGTGTCATTACAATCGGGAAAAGGTTCTCTTTCATTTCATAATTTTTTTTTTTTTTTGGGGGGGGGGGGGATTTTTTGACACCAGGAGACACCTCTGGATTTGGGATTGCGACAGTCAAGGGGTTAACCCTTAAATTGTCCAAACATAGATCTACATTTACACGCATAACACTCCAACCTTGATTTTCCCCATTTGAAAGCATGTAAAAAAAAAAACATAGATCTACGTTTGGACAGTTTAGGGGTAAAGGAGGGGTTTAGGACACTGGCAGTTTGGAGGGACTACTAAACCTTTATACTTGGTACAGGTCCACATTCCTTCATCCGAAATTCTAAAATTTTAAAATTTGAAATGCGAAGTAGTGTCATACGTTTTTTATGGAATGTGAAGCGTCAGTCACTGACAGCCAGTCACAGGCGTCAGTTGTATCTCAGTGCTTGTAGTGTTCACACATGTGTCTGCTGTTCGCTGCTGTTTTGTTTTTGCTTTTTATTTTGTGTCTGTGTTTAATTTCACTGTGAAAATATCAAAAAGAGCTGCAGATACCCCTATGGGTAACAGTGAGAAAAAGAAAAGGAAGCATCTAACGTTATCAATAACGCAGAGAGTAGAATTACTGCAGAAGCTTGATCGTGGTGTGTCAGTGCGGTGTCTTACTAAAGAATATGGTGTTGGAGCTACCACTGTTTATGATTTAAAGAAATGGTGTTAAATATAAATAAGTATGAGAATAGTAGTGATGTGGTGATGATGATGACATTGTGAACACAGGTGAAAAAGTCCCCATATTTGATAAAGTGAAAATGTGTGATCAGTTAAGTCTTTAAAAATGCCGTCTGTCATAGTGCTGCTTCATCACTTGAGAATCATGTTCCTGGTCTATAATTATCCCATTATTTCATTTTTTTTTTTTTTTTTTTTTATTCAACAAGTCGGTCGTCTCCCACCGAGGCAGGGTGACCCAAAAAAGAAAGAAAATCCCCAAAAAGAAAATACTTTCATCATCATTCAACACTTTCACCACACTCACACATTATCACTGCTTTTGCAGAGGTGCTCAGAATACAACAGTTTAGAAGCATATACGTATAAAGATACACAACATATCCCTCCAAACTGCCAATATCCCAAACCCCTCCTTTAAAGTGCAGGCATTGTACTTCCCATTTCCAGGACTCAAGTCCGACTATATGAAAATAACCGGTTTCCATGAATCCCTTCACTAAATATTACCCTGCTCACACTCCAACAGATCGTCAGGTCCCAAGTATCATTCGTCTCCATTCACTCCTATCTAACACGCTCATGCACGCTTGCTGGAAGTCCAAGCCCCTCGCCCACAAAACCTCCTTTACCCCCTCTTTCCAACCCTTTCGAGGACGACCCCTACCCCTCTTTCCTTCCCCTATAAATTTATATGCTTTCCATGTCATTCTGCTTTGATCCATTCTCTCTAAATGACCAAACCACCTCAACAACCCCCCTTCTGCCCTCTGACTAATGCTTTTATTAACTCCACACCTTCTCCTAATTTCCACACTCCGAATTTTCTGCATAATATTTACACCACACATTGCCCTTAGACAGGACATCTCCACTGCCTCCAACCGTCTCCTCGCTGCTGCATTTACCACCCAAGCTTCACATCCATATAAGAGTGTTGGTACTACTATACTTTCATACATTCCCTTCTTTGCCTCCATAGATAACGTTTTTTGACTCCACATATACCTCAACGCACCACTCACCTTTTTTCCCTCATCAATTCTATGATTAAGCTCATCCTTCATAAATCCATCCGCCGACACGTCAACTCCCAAGTATCTGAAAACATTCACTTCTTCCATACTCCTCCTCCCCAATTTGATATCCATTTTTTCTTTATCTAAATCATTTGATACCCTCATTACCTTACTCTTTTCTATGTTCACTTTCAACTTTCTACCTTTACACACATTCTCAAACTCATCCACTAACCTTTGCAATTTTTCTTTAGAATCTCCCATAAGCACAGTATCATCAGCAAAAAGTAACTGTGTCAATTCCCATTTTGAATTTGATTCCCCATAATTTAATCCCACCCCTCTCCCGAACACCCTAGCATTTACTTCTTTTACAACCCCATCTATAAATATATTAAACAACCCTGGTGACATCACACATCCCTGTCTAAGACCTACTTTTACCGGGAAGTATTCTCCCTCTCTTCTACACACCCTAACCTGAGCCTCACTATCCTCATAAAAGCTCTTTACAGCATTTAGTAACTTACCACCTATTCCATAAACTTGCAACATCTGCCAATAAATAAACCATAGTAGTATTTGTAGTCTTTATTTATCCCACTTGGTGTGAGTATTCATACGTTTTTGCTGCAGTGTTAATGTTTGATTATGGGGTACTGCCCTAGACCCCACTTTCATTCTGAAATTCTAAACTCTACTGGCCCCAAGGGTTTCAGATAAAAGAATGTGTGCCTGTGTATGTTTGGTATAGGTGCAGCGAGTTTTTATATGTTTGCTACAGTTTTGTATCATTGCATCCAGTCTGGCCCAGTAGGCCCACATCACTCCTCCCTGCACTCTCCATATGCTTCAGATAACAGCAAACAGAATGTAAGGAAGGTAAACCAAAGTAATTTTTACCCAGAACATTATTAAAAATAAAAAACTTGACTAATTTGAAGGTGTGGAGCATAATGCTATTTTTTGCACATATTCTTCACCTCAAACAGCTAATTTTCACAGGCTGCTGATTTTCAGGAATGTATTCCTTGCACTATCAGAAGGTTCACTGTATGTATTTTACTAAATTATATTTTTTAGTATATAATGCACAATATGTCTCTATTCTAATTTTGCTTATGCAGGCTTTGATGGTCTTGTCACTTGTTCAAGAATATCACAATACAGAAAATCTTGGAGATATTGTGTCAGCTCAAGACATCGTACATGTGGCTAACAACATTTTCTTAGCAGATCAGGTATGCTATCACAGAACTGTTCATTTTGTGGAAAACTTGCAGATTTGGATTTTTGCTTTTATTCATAAAAATCATTATTTCAGAAATCCTTTTGAATTAAAAAAAAAATGAAAAGTATTATCTCTTTACAGGCACATTATTTGTAAAAAATTTTGGCAATTTCTGAAATCCAAATCTAAATTAATTTTGGGGAGTGGGCTGATATTAAAAAAAAAATTTGGTAAGGAGATCATTCCAAACTCACACAGTATAATTAGTTTACAGATATTATAATACAGTGGACCCCCGCATAACGATGGCATCACATAGCGATTTTTCCGCATACCGATTACTTTTATCGCAAAATTTTTGCCGCGCATACCGATTAAAAACCCGCTTACCGATTTTCGTCCGAGACGCGTCCAATGTGCCCTCACATGTGCCGGCCGTCCCATTGTTTACCAGCCAGCCTCCGCGGTAACATCCAAGCATACACTCGGAATATTTCGTATTATTACAGTGTTTTCGGTGCTGTTTCTGGAAAATAAGTGACCATGGGCCCTAAGAAAGCTTCTAGTGCCAACCCTGTGGTAAAAAGGGTGAGAATTAGTATGGAAATTAAGAAAGATTTTGAAGGGTTTGGGGCTAACCCTGAGAAGCCTATGCCAGTTGTGGAATCCATTGTGCCTACTTCAAAGATTAAGGAAATGTGTGCAGAGTGGGTTGAACTGCAAACCTTTATAGATGAAAAATCACCCTGACACAGCTGTTGCAAGCCGTGCTGGTGACTATTTCAATGACAATGTTATGGCCCATTTTAGGAAAGTCTTGAAGGAACGGGAGGTACAGAGCTCTATGGACAGATTTGTTGTGCGACAGAGGTCCAGTGACTCTCAAGCTGGTCCTAGTGGCATTAAAAGAAGAAGGGAAGTAACCCCAGAAAAGGACTTGCTACCTCAAGTCCTAATGGAAGGGATTCCCCTTCTAAACAGTAAGAAGATAATGCTCTCCCCTCCTCCCATCCCATCAATCATCACCAGATCTTCAATAAAAGTAAGTGTCATGTAATTGTGCATGCCTTTTTCAGTTTGTGTGTATTAAAATTAACATTTCATGTGGTAAAAAAAAATTTTTTTCATACTTTTGGGCGTCTTGCACGGATTAATTTTATTTCCATTATTTCTTATGGGGAAAATTCATTCGCATAACGATTATTTCGCATAACGATGAGCCCTCTTGCACGGATTAAAATCGTTAACCGGGGGTCCACTGTATTCTTTTTTATAGTTAATATTACATATCCTTTCCATTGTTATAGATGCCTAATGCCATTATATCTGTCTAGTTTCAGTTTTTGAAAACACAGTTGTTTCCCTCTAACTCAGACCAGCACTGTTGCTAGCAGATTTAGAGACTAGAGCAGTACTGGAAAATATTTCAAAAAAGGGACTTCTCCGTAGGGAATTAGCAGTTTGGGAACAGTGGAGCAAGTGATTGAATCTCTCTTTATTACCCTAAATGTCAGCATGTAAAGGGATCTAGGAAAAAACTTTGTGCTCTTTAGTAATTTGACATAACCACTCTTGTATACCAAACATTAAGGGATGTAGAGTCATATTTCTGGATAGTTTAAAATGTGCTTGGAGTCTGAAAAAACGGTGACTGAGGAGGTGGACATAAATGTAGTGTGTATGGTAGCCATGAGTATCGTATAAAACCGCTGTGAAATTGCTTGCTGACTCAAGTAATGTCCTTGGTTTACTCTAGTTGGAAAGGCAGCCACATACCTTACTTCATCCGATGATTTGAGCATATTGGTGAGCACAGGTTTATGGCAAATATGTTTGCCTTTGGGCATGAATGGGGGAAGGAGCACACATTATTTGCTGGAACTTCTCCAGGAGGGAGGGAAGAGTATGATATTGGTTGAATATAATAGTAATAATAATATTTATTTCTAAAAAGTAAACTATACAATTGAAATAATAATAAGAATTACTTCTAAAAGGTTTATTATACAATTGATGTACAGTGGTACCTCGAATTTCGACCTTAATTCGTTCCAGAAGGCTATTTGAGTGCCGTTACCGAATGAATTTGTTCCCATAAGGAATATTGTAAATTAGATTAGTCTGTTTCAGACCCCCCAAAAATACACTTACAAAAGCACTTACAAAAATACACTTACATAATTGTTCGAGTTGGGAGCTGTTTGAAATTCGAGGTACCACCGTACTGTCACTTGACATTATTCACATACATTATAAAAAGCTCCTGGCTATACAGAGCATTTCAAGCACCCTTAACATTATCTTATAACTTTTTTTTTTTTTTTTTCAACAAGTCGGCTGTCTCCCACCGAGGCAGGGTGACCCAAAAAGGAAGAAAAAATCCCCAAAAATAAAATTCTTTCATCATCATTCAACACTTTCACCTCACTCACACATAATCACAGTTTTTGCAGAGGTGCTCAGAACACAACAGTTTAGAAGCATATACGTATAAAGATACACAACATATCCCTCCAAACTGCTAATATCCCAAAACCCCTCCTTTAGAGTGCAGGCATTGTACTTCCCATTTCCGGGACTCAAGTCCGGCTATATAAAAATAACCGGTTTCCCTGAATCCCTTCACTAAATATTACCCTGCTCACACTCCAACAGATCGTCAGGTCCCAAATACCATTCATCTCCATTCACTCCTATCGAACACGCTCATGCACGCCTGCTGGAAGTCCAAGCCCCTCGCCCACAAAACCTCCCTTACCCTGTCCTTCCAACCTTTTCGAGGACGACCCCTACCCCGCCTCCCTCCCCCTACAGATTTAAATGCTCTCCATGTCATTCTACTTTGATCCATTCTCTCTAAATGACCAAACCACCTCAACAACCCCTCTTCAGCCCTCTGACTATTACTTTTATTAACTCCACACCTCCTAATTTCCACACTCCGAATTTTCTGCATAATATTTACACCACACATTGCCCTTAGACAGGACATCTCCACTGCCTCCAACCGCCTCCTCACTGCTGCATTCACAACCCAAGCTTCACACCCATATAAGAGTGTTGGTACTACTATACTTTCATACATTCCTTTCTTTGCCTCCATAGATAACGATTTTTGACTCCACATGTACCTCAACGCACCACTCACCTTTCTATGATTAACCTCATCCTTCATAAATCCATCCGCCGACACGTCAGCTCCCAAGTACATGTATCTGAAAACATTCACTTCTTCCATACTCCTCCTCCTCAATTTGATATCCAATTTTTCTTTATCTAAATCATTTGATACTCTCATCACCTTACTGTTTTCTATGTTCACTTTCAACTTTCTACCTTTACACACACTCCTAAACTCATCCACTAACCTTTGCAATTTTTCTTTAGAATCTCCCATAAGCACAGTATCATCAGCAAAAAGTAACTGTGTCAATTCCCATTTTGTATTTCTTTCTTTCAACACACCGGCTGTATCCCACCGAGGCGGGGTGGCCCAAAAGGAAAAACGAAAGTTTCTCCTTTTACATTTAGTAATATATACAGGAGAAGAGGTTACTAGCCCCTTGCTCCCGGCATTTTAGTCGCCTCTTACAACACGCATGGCTTACGGAGGAAGAATTCTGTTCCACTTCCCATGGAGATAAGAGGAAATAAAACAATAAACTAGAAAGAAATAGAAGAAAACCCAGAGGGGTGTGTATATATATGCTTGTACATGTATGTGTAGTGTGACCTAAGTGTAAGTAGAAGTAGCAAGACGTACCTGAAATCTTGCATGTTCATGAGACAGAAAAAAGGACACCAGCAATCCTACCATCATGTAAAACAATTACAGGCTTTCGTTTTACACTCACTTAGCAGGACGGTAGTACCTCCCTGGGCGGTTGCTGTCTACCAACCTACTACCTAGGATTTTGTATTTGATTCCCCATAATTTAATCCCACCCCTCTCCCGAACACCCTAGCATTTACTTCTTTTACAACCCCATCTATAAATATATTAAACAACCATGGTGACATTACACATCCTTATCGAAGACCTACTTTTACCGGGAAGTAGTCTCCCTCTCTTCTACACACCCTAACCTGAGCCTCACTATCCTCATAAAATCTTTTTACAGCATTTAGTAACTTACCACCTATTCCATATACTTGCAACATCTGCCACATTGCTCCCCTATCCACTCTATTATATGCCTTTTCTAAATCCATAAATGCAATAAAAACTTCCCTACATTTATCTAAATACTGTTCACATATATGCTTCAATGTAAACACTTGATCTACACATCCCCTACCCACTCTGAAACCTCCTTGCTCATTCTCAATCCTACATTCTGTCTTGCCTCTAATTCTTTCAATAATAACCCTACCGTACACTTTTCCTGGTATACTCAATAAACTTATTCCTCTATAATTTTTACAATCTCTTTGTCCCCCTTCCCCTTTATATAAAGTGACTATACATGCTCTCTGCCAATCCCTAGGTACCTTCCCCTCTTTCATACATTTATTAAACAAAAGTACCAACCACTCCAACACTGTATCCCCCCATGCTTTTAACATTTCTGTCATGATCCCATCAGTTCCAGCTGCTTTACCCGCTTTCATTCTACGTAATGCCTCATATACCTCCCCCACACTTACATTCTGCTCTTCTTCACTCCTAAAAGATGGTATACCTCCCTGACCAGTTCATGAAATTACCGCCTCCCTTTCTTCCTCAACATTTAAAAGTTCCTCAAAATACTCTTGCCATCTACCTAATACCCCCCTCTCCCATGTACTAACTCCCCTACTCTGTTTTAACTGACAAATCCATACGTTCCCTAGGCTTTCTTAACTTGTTTAACTCCAAAAATTTTTCTTATTTTCATTAAAATTTCTTGGCAGTGCTCTCCCACTCTATCATCTGCTCTCCTTTTGCACTCTCTCACCACTCTCTTCACCTTTCTTTTACTCTCCATATACTCTGCTCTTCGTATAGCACTTCTGCTTTGTAAAATCCTCTCATAAACTAATTTTTTCTCTTTTAATTAAGTCAAATGGACTGTCCCATTTAGGAATAAGGTAGTATGAAGGGTGCAGCCTTGTGGTATGCCTTCAACTGTCACAAAATCAAGAGAAAGGCTGTTATTTACTCAAACATTGAAGCTTCTTCCTTATAGGAAATTATTGAGGAAGAGCAGTAGTCTGCCTAAGAGGCCTAAGCAATGAGCCTATGGAAAAATGTTGAAATGCCAAGTAGTGTCATAAGTTTTTCTAAATAAAAAAAAGACAACCAAATGTGTGTGTAGTAAGAGTGGGAAGTTTATGGACCAACCTTTTTTGAAACCAAATTGAAAAGGGGAAACGGTTTCCTGTTTTAAAATACCAAACAAGGCATATATTGACTAGGCATTTTTAATAAGCTAAGTGGGGCAGTTTCCCACTCAGGGTTGAATTGGAGAAAGGAGGGAGTAAATGTAGGCCTTGGAAACATGAGCAAAGAGATGCCCAATTGCTTTGGTGACTTTGACAGGATCTGCTACTTTATTTACCCGTGATGGTAAGGATAGGAGCAGTCACATGTATACATGTCTGCTAACTTACTTACATTTTTCCAAACTATGCACAGTAGAGACAGTGGCATTCACTGTGCACGTGTAAGCAAGATGAGTTTGAGTAGCTGTCTGTATATTGCAATGTTTATAAGTTAGGAAATGCTCTGTGTTGCAGTTGTAAAGGTAGTGGCTTCACATAGCTTGCTTTAAACGTACAACATGAATGCAATCAGGAAACCACCAAGGGACACAGTTCTAAAAATGTTTACCCGATGTCCGGGAATTGATAAGTATACCTGCAGAGAATACCAGGGTAACAAAGATGTAATATCTTGTGTGTGGGGGAATGGGGAGGATCATCAGGAGAAAAAGTATGGTGCGTATATGGGACTCAATTCTCACACTCATTTTGTCACCAAGATAGGTGAGGAGGGTGGGCGAAAGAATGCAAGTAATAGGAATAGGGGAAATGATCACTGTTGTGTAGATCATTTTGTATTGTCCATTTGAATTCTATTGCCATTGATAAAGAGAAAAATAGAGAGGGTATGACTTTGCTTATCTAGATGTGTATAAACATCATTGTTTTAGATATAGGGAGGTAGAGGAGTAAGAAACAGATTAATCAGTTAGATGGTTACAAAAAGGAAGTGTGACCACAGACTGGGCTGCAGAAGTGGAAAACCTTTAATCTGATCACAGATATGCGACTGTTTTTAAGAGAATTTTGTTAAAAAAAAAAATCATTCATTTTCTTGAATACAGAAATTGGCAATGACAAAACATTTTTTTGGCAGAAACATCAAGATGGCGATGCAACACTGTGTTGTGCTCGGGATAAAAGAGAGCCTGGCATTGGAGGTGGATTATCATGCGGTGGTGCAGCGTACATCTGTCTACATTTCTATGATAGTGCACCTTCAGGAAGCTATGGCACCATGTCCTACATGATCAGAGCTGTTACTTCTACTCTCACTTGCTTCCCACAAGATGGAGATTTAGACTGCACTGTCAGCTGAATGGTGAAAAGAAAAGAAACATACGTATATACAATCTTTAAATGTATTCTTAAAAATACATTACATTTAGTAAAGCTGTACCATATTTAAAAATAACTTTGTGAATATTTTCAAATAGATAACTTATGGAAACTTGATTCGGTTCTTAAAGTACATATATATCAGCCATATATTATTAGCTTTGACAATGAATAATTCTGGATATAGGCTTAAATATCTCTACAATCTGAAGATATGAATCCATTAAATATTAATGTTCTTTTCCTATTTAACATTTGGAAATAAAATAATAGAAGTAAGAGAAATTGGTTATAGTACTGAAGTATCTACTGTAACAAACCAGTTTTGACTTAAGAATATACTTTATATTTTTAAAGTACAGTATCATTTATATTTATATTACAGTACAGTAATACTTTGTGATATATATTATTAGATTTGAAAATATATATACTTTAGTAATATATGAATTTTATCACTATTAATACAGTTGAACCTCATTCATCTGGATATAAAAGTGCATTAAATAATAACAAAAATAATTGTTGATCTGAAATATTCTGACCCAAGAGATTCAATTTAGATATTGCCAATAATGGGAGAAGTGAGGGTGGTAGTGCAGAGCATGTAATTCATCCAACTCAGGTGAGAGATGGATTCACAGTGGCAGGCAGGAGCTAGTTAGTGATATATTACTTTTAAAACTAAGGTTTCAGGTTACATAGTCAAGTAAAATGAGGTTTGACTGTAATAAATTTCTTAGAGCTTATGAGCACTTTTGTATAAATCTTAGTAATATGTTGCTAGAATTAAAAGCGAAGTGGGAGGTCATTTCGTTTAAGTAATCTGTGCATATTACCTCTTATAACTCATTTTATGCACTTGTAGATTATGTAGATTGTTCTTCTTAAATTGAGAGTAATGTTATACTCTGATAAAATGCTGTTAATATTGATCTTTTACCAATACTTTCTTTATGCTAACTCAAGTAATATCACTAAAACTTTTAGAGCCAAATCTAGTGCTACTTTGTCACTTCAAATTCCAAAAGGAATTCATTGATTTCTTAAAACTTTTTTGATATCTATGATATACTAATGCATACAGAGTTTGCAGTTATGTGACTTGAGCACCTGTGTCCACCATGTTGCCAGTCAGACACAGTGATTCCGTTCAATAACCATCAAGCATCTTGCAGAACCAGAATTTGAGCAAGATGGAGGAAGTGGTTATTTTAGGTACACATGATCCATACACACTGCCTCAGATTTTGTTTTTTTTTTACATTCTTGAAACTGACAAACAAGTTTCCAAGTGTGGCAACAAATGTCTACCTGGTAGACAATGTTTGGCTATACATACACAGAAAAGTTGATGAAGGCCTTCAAAAGCTTGGGCAAATTTACATATTTTAGAGGTTGGCTGAATGGATGATACCCTGGATGGCATGTACAGGCCAACATCTCACTGTTAAGAATGACTTTGTATACATGTATTTATTATTGTATAGTATGTAGATTATTTTGAATATTTACTTGTTTATGAAACTGTATTGTATTTATAATACTGAAACAAATAAGTTGGCTATTCATTTAAAATATAAATGCAAATACTTTTATCTAATTAGTGTTCAGAAATGTCAACATGATCAAGATTAACTTAAATGAATACTTTGCAATGTTTGGATATTTTATTTAGGGTATTTGAGGCTTGATAAAGCTCTTAGGAAAATGTAGCCTAAATAGAAATATCCAAACATTGCAAAAAAAGTGTCAACAAAATAAAGCCTAAAATTTATTTAGGATTAAAACAAACTACAACTTAACTTCAACGTATTTATAAGTACATACTACTATTTAAAAGATGGTATTATTCGGGATTTTTTTTTTTTTTAATTTCAAACACTTTGAGAGATAAATATAATTTAAGGTACATTAGTTACCAACATTACTCTCAGTGTGAGCTGTGTGACCCTTTGGGTTTAGCACTTAGTTTTGATTGAAATAATAATTGTTAATGTGAGTGTTATTTATCTGCTGGTTTGGGGCATGATTTTGATATGCAACTTTATTACTTTTTTATAATCAGGAGAAGTGCTAAACTTGTATGGGTAATATAATGCTTAGTGAATTATAAGCAATCAGGTTCAATTCAAGAATTTGGAGGCTTTGTCCATTAACTTTATGCCAGTACAACATCAAAGCTCCTCCCTTGAAGGGTGTGGTGATAATGAATGATTACCAGTGACTTACATGATGTGACATATTTGCTACACAGGTGTGTGGAATTTGATGGCACCAGTTTTATCTCTTAATCACTGCTAGCTTATCCCAAACATTCTTTCTCGACAGAAATGCAATAAAGAGACATATCTTCTTTCTGCCACTTTGTGCTTGAAACCACAGCAGAGAAGGTATGCAGCACCTCAAAATCCTTCCAATAAACAGTTTTGTTGCAATGTCTGAGGTAAACAGTACTGTATTACTAAAATACTTGATCAGCAATATGGTTGATACCAGTCCTCTGACATTCTCTAGTTCATCAATATAACAGCATTTATTTACCCTTGAGTATTTTTATTTATATTTTTAATTATTTAAAAACAATAACTTATTTCCTTGTTGATCTCTTTTGCGAGCATTGTTGTTAGCAGTCTTACAATGAAGTGATTGAGTACTGATCAGTGATATCCTATTTTTTCC
Source organism: Cherax quadricarinatus (assembly GCF_026875155.1). NCBI lineage: Eukaryota > Metazoa > Arthropoda > Malacostraca > Decapoda > Parastacidae > Cherax > Cherax quadricarinatus. The sequence goes on along the minus strand of NW_026467964.1, from coordinate 1,997 downwards.
TAATGGAAAATGCAATAAATCTATGGATACATTTGTGGGTCAGTTTAGACAAAGTAGGACATTCTGTGATTTTCATGAGCTAATTTTAAATTCTGTAAAACTTCACTTGCAGTTGAGAAGATACTCATCTAAGAATGATCCTTGTCCATTAGATATAGATATTGGTGCCTATGCTGAATCTTGTAGGTTATGTTATATTTTATTTTCTGCCATTCATGGCTGAAAGAATATTTGTGCAATATATATCTAGGTAAAAAATATATACCTAGTTGAAAGTTCTAAAACCTCTTAGATTTAAGATTTTTATGCTTGGATTTTTTTTTTTTTTTTTTTTTTTTTTTTTGTCTAATATGCTACCAGATTAATAAGGATTTTATTTCCCAAGGTACATTGGTTATGAAAGGTTAATAGTACATGATATATTGTACAAGGAAAGGTCCATAATAATGCATAGCATTTTTAGGCAGTAAAGCTATGACTAATACTAATAGTAAAAATATGAAATGTATAGGACATTGTATATAAATGTTGGATGCACTAAATTATCAAACTCAATAATGTTTTAATACAGGTTGGTGAAAATTGAGCATTAACTTTTATGCAAATGTATAACTGCAATTTAAGGAGTTATAATTTATCTTCAGAATTCAGTTACATTGCTTCAGTTGACCTGCAAGAAGTGGTATGTGACCCTTGCAGTTTAGCATTTAATTCAATTATAATAATCTGATGGCAAGTTGTTCTACAATTTTAGCCCCCATTTATTTGCATAAAGTTAACAGCAGTTAAGGTGTAGATGAGGAATATCAAAGATGCTTGTGTGTTCTGTTACAGTTTTCCCAGAAACAATCTTAGGTCAGCATCAGCATTTCAGTATACTGTTTGAAAAATATGGAATGAACAGCAGTGTGTATGGCATTTATATTTACTAGGTTTAGGAATTTGATTAACCCTTTCGCTGTCTGTCACGTAGACCTACAGTACATCATTTAGGCTGGGTTCCCTGTCATGAGCTCAACTCACTCAGATAAGCTGTGAGTGGTAAATTTTGGCTTAGATATGAGAGAAGGGGCATGTGTGGTGAGTGTGCACTATATTAAAAAATCCTGCTCCACATGTGCACCATGACAGGAAAAACAAAACTATGACTATATGGTTTAAAATAGCAACTTTGTAGTGTTTTTTCAGATGACTTTTATGGTTTTATTGGCATTTCTTGGTATCATTTGACAGAATGGAAGACATGTTACTGAAATAGATACTCACGGGTATCTCATGGAGAGGTGCCCTGTTCCTCTCTGAGAATTGTCAGGTTTCAATTACTGTTACCCATATTCTGTTGGACTGCCCACTATCAACGAGCACACAGAATTTACCTCCAACATTGTCTCCGCTCTACTGCCCTTTTTTTTACCTTCCCTTCTTGCTGATGGACCCTCCTTTAACCCAGACTCTCTCATTGACTTTTTGACAGCAACTGATTTGCTACACAAACTCTGATGATGATACCTCTAGCACTCCTCTCGGTCTTGTTACCCTCTACCCTTGCACTGTCCACTGCCCTACTGCACTCCATAACCTAATAATCATCTCTCTCCCTCCTTCTACCCAATACCCTTGCATCCTTCCCTGCTGCGCTATGACCCTTGTGGTTTAGTGCTTCTTTTTGATTATAATAATACACTCCCCAGTCTGTTTTATGGGTTTTTAATAGGTCCTATTCAATTATTGGAATGCTGTAAACCATGACCAAGAGTAAAATATTCTATTTTTGTGTGAATAAGAATTCAAAATGGAAAGGAAATGTGATATAGGAGAGGCCTGGGAATGTGATTAATGAACAGAAGAAATTTTGTTTTAATGCCAGGAATGTCTACATTGTTTATTATGGGCTCTTGATTTTTAACCCGTAAACGGTCCAAACATATACATATACAGTGGACCCCGGTTAACGATATTTTTTCACTCCAGAAGTATGTTTAGGTACCAGAAATGAC
>NW_026467963.1:60000-118936 GCF_026875155.1 Cherax quadricarinatus | reverse complement strand
TTTTGGAAACGTGTTTAGCAAGGAGTTGGGGGGAGGACTAGTTCTCCTTCGGCAGTGTGTTAAAGGTGTTATTGCGGAGTCTGCTCTCTGGTGACGAGGATAGTGAAGTTGAGAATATAATTGTTCAGTGAGAGAGCATTCTTCCTCTAGGAACTCATTGCCGCATATTCAGAGGGAATGTTATGTTGACGACATTCTCCTCATAACTCCCAGACACTTCAACATTCAAGCTCTCCAACACAAGCTCAACCAGGTCTCACGAAATCGTAATGACACGATTGCAAACAAACCATACCACGGGCGGGATTGAACCCGCGATCAGAGAGTCTCAAAACTCCAGACCGTCGCGTTAGCCACTGGACCAGGTCGAGCCCTCAGTCCAGTTCACACTAGAAGAACAAGTCGACAACACTCTTCCTTCCCTCGATGTTCTTCTCAGCAAAGTTGACCATAAACTTCGTTTGAAGTCTATCGGAAACCTACCAAACAACACGATCTTCTCCACTTCTACTCTCACCACCACACCAAAACTAAACGTGGTGTAATTATCGGCTTTTTCCTGCGTTCACTCCTAATCTCTAGCAATGAGTTCCTTAAGGAACTCAGACTGAAACAACGTCGTAAGCTTCTGTGTGTGACAAAACGTTTCCACAACAAAGGTACCCAAGTGTCGCACATGTCTATATTTATCAACTTCTCGATTCTATGAACCATTTATCTACTTATTAGAGTATTGTTCCAGTCAGGGTATTGTTCCTTTTTTTCGATTTTCCTTTATTATTACCAAAAACAAAGTTTTAAATTTGGGAAAAAAACTAGCGTGGACGCAAGAGTGGTAGGATGTTGTCCGGTAGGATGGGCCCTCACCACTCCTACATTCCTCTTTGATTACTGGAAACTTGCTCGACTCTTAATTAGAGCGAGAAAAAGTTGACCAACGAACCGGAATAATGTGAATGTTGTCCTGACTATTTCCCTGGTAGGAGGTTGGAGTCTGCAAGACGTATAATGACGTCCCCGTCATTCTTCGTCTCTCAGGAGAGTGAAAGTTAAGTTATTTTAATTTATCCCCACATGAGAGACTGATGTGTTGATTAGACACATGGGCAATATTCGGGTATCTTTAATGAGGTTGCTAAATGTTGCATATGGGTCTAATTTGTCAACTTGTCGTTCTCTGAACCATTATCTACACAGCTCAGGATGTTTATTACTGGCAACGTTTAGCCACTCGTGACGAAACGTTTACAATAAAGATACCCAGATGACTCACGAAATCGTAATGACACGATTGCAAACAAAGCATCCACGGTGGGGATAGAACCCGCGGTCAGAAATACACAGATGTTACACTTGTCTAATTTTGATCCTAAGTTCTTGTGGTTCTACTCGGGTTGAGTTAGTGTCTGAGGACGTGGTTCTTGAGCCACAATCTTTTTCCCCCACGTACCTCAGTTCTCACCCCACGCACCCCAGCTCTTCCCCCACATACCCATATTCTTTCCCACACACACCCAGTTCTTTCCCCACGTACCCCTATTCTTTCCCATGTACCTCAGTTCTTCCCCCACTTCATTTTCACTACGCAGTTACACTACCACCTCCACACAGACCTTCCTGGCTCACTGGTAACAGCACCACTTGACTTGTACTCGTTGGAACGCAGGAGGGAGAGTATATCATAATCTACACTTGGAAAATCTTGGAAGGAATGGTCCCAAATCTGCACACAGAAATCACTCCCTACGAAAGTAAAAGACTGGGCAGGCGATGCAAAATGCCCCCAATAAAAAGTAGGGCGCCATTGGTACACTAAGAGAAAACACCATAAGTGTCCGGGGCCCAAAACTGTTCAACAGCCTCCCATCAAGCATTAGGGGAATTGCCAATAAACCCCTGGCTGCCTTCAAGAGAGAGTTGGACAGATACCTAAAGTCAGTGCCGGATCAGCCGGGCTGTGGCTCGTACGTCGGACTGCGTGCGGCCAGCAGTAACAGCCTAGTTGATCAGGCCCTGATCCATCGGGAGGCCTGGTCGTGGACCGGGCCGCGGGGGCGTTGATCCCCGGAATAACCTCCAGGTAACCACACACTGACCCACCACACACTGACCCACCACACACTGACCCACCACACACTGACCCACCACACTACCCTTGGGTCACCTTTGCCACACCCAGAACACGGGGAGCTAAAAGTGGGTACCCGTCATCAACGCATATGTGACGTTAAGTATAGAGGAGTGCGTGTGTGTACTCATTTGTGGTTGCAGGGGGTCGAGTTACAGTTCCTGGCCCTCCCTCTTCACTGATCGCTACTGGGGCCTCTCTCCTTGCCCCATGTCTTTATCATACCTCTTTTTAAAGCTTGTATGGATCTTGCCCCCCACCTCGCCCCCCAAACATTCCATTCTTGACACTTTTGGGGCTGAAGAAATATTTCCCAAACATCCTGTGTTCATTGTGTCCCCAGCTTCCAACTGTGCCCCCGTGTTGCTGTGCCCAACTCTGGAACTCCTGTTTTTGTCCACCTTGTCAATTCCTCTCAGTATTGTTTGTCTTATCATGCCCCCCCTTTCTCCCTGTCCTCCAGTGTCGTCAGGTTGTTTTCCCCTTAACCTCTCCTCGGGCTACCTTTTTAGCTTGGACTAGTTTTGTTGAAAACCTTTGCACTTTCTTAGTTTCTTCCGTGTTGGCTAGGTGTGGGTTCCAACTGTGCCTTCATACCCAATAGGGGCCTAACGTACACGGTGCGGGGCCCGAATGTTCCTTATTAAAAGTGGGAAATGCTGTTCTGGGTTTGCTGGCCCCCATTCTGCAGCTTATTTGGTTGATTCCTTCGGAGATGTCCTGGGGTTTTTACTCCCCCCAAGATCTTTTCCTTGAGTGAGGTTTGTAGCCCCTCGGGCCCCCCTAGGTTGTACCCCGTTGCAGTTTCTTTCCCTTTTCCCCCAATCTTACGACTTTGAATTTGGGGGTTGAACCCCGGGGCCCAATTGGGGGGCCAGGTCTGCGCCTGCCAACCCCTTTTGTGTTCTGCCTGGTCCTCGTCCGATTGAATTTTTCTCACAATTTTCACATCACTGCAAACATTCAAAACTTTTCCCTTTCCGCATGTCGGTACATATACCAGAAACAGCACTTGTCCTAGGACTGACCCTGGGGCCCCCGCGGGTCAAGTGCCCCCCTTGAACCCCTCCCCACGTACCAGACTCGCTGTGTCTTCCTCAAGTTTCCCTGACCTTGTTGGCCCTTTCCCCTGTTACCCCTGTTTGGGCCCCTTTTTGCACTAATTCTTTGTGGAACTGGTCAAACCCCTTTCTTGCAGTCCAAGAAAATGTAATCACCCACCCCTCTCTCTCCTGTCTTACGCTGTCCCCCTGTCATAAAACTCCAGTAGGTTTGTGACACGGGATTCCCGCCCTGAACCGTGGGTTGTCGTTGAGAGATGACCCTTTCTAGGTGTTCCCCCACTCTCCTCCTGAAAATCTTCCCCCCATGACTTTGCATATATACATTCAGTGACACTTGTCCTTATTTAATCCTTCGTGTGTGTTGGGTTTGTTTGTGGAAAGTGTCAGTCACATTTATCAAAAGTGGAGCAAATATTAACTTTTTCTTAAGTGTTGAAAAATTGGACACATGTGCAACACTTGGTATTTTTCTGGGAAACGTTTCGCCAACAGTACTTCTTCAGTCCAATACAGTAAAGAATGGTTGAAGCTCGGGGAGTTGGGGTAACATCCCTCAACCCAGTCAGTACATCAGCCCTTAACCCTCGAAAAATCTATTTCACTATTAATCATTTGTTGTATAAATCTGAAAAAGTCGAAAGAATTCCGAAATCTATTAATAGATTTCAATAACACAAAGAAACAATACAAAAGCAATAAAGCGAAAATAAAAAAAAATAAAATAATAATAATAATGATAATAATCTTAGTAAAAGGACCAAGGAACCCAAATACAACTTTTGGGGGTTTTGCAACGTTTCCCCCCTCCAGGAGCTTCGTAAAAGGGGTACGTAGCATTGCCACAAAAAAAATGACCTCAGTACACTGTGGGCCCCTTTTTCGACATTGAAAATTTGTAAGAATGGGCAGGACGACTGACTTTATTTAGGTACACATAAATATACTTATATAAATTACTACACACAACATGTGTGTAAATTTTCCCCCAGGATAACCCGGGAAGTCCAACTGGTTAATTATCACTGGGCCCCCGGGCCCCATTTACCACTGGGCCCCTTTACTTATTAAAAAAAAAAAAAAAAAAAAAAAAAACCACGGGGCCCCTTTACTTTTAATGGGTTTTTTAAACCCCGGGGCCCTGCTTATTACCACTGGGGGGCCCCTTACTTTTACCACTGGGGGGCCCTTTACTTTTTCCCTGGGGGGGGGGGGGGGGGCCCCTTTACTAGTTACCCCTGGGGGGCCCTTGGGCTAGTTACCCCTGGGGCCCTTGATTATTACCCCGGGGGGCCCCTTTACTTATTACCACGGGCCCTTTCTATTACCACTGGGCCCTTGACTAGTTACCCTGGGGCCCTTGATTTACCACTGGGGGCCCCCGACTATTTTCCACGGGGCCCCTTTATGTTACCACGGGGCCTTGACTAGTTACCACGGGGCCCTTTACTAGTTACCACTGGGGCTCTTTACATTACCACTGGGGCCCTTGACTAGTTACCACTAGGGCCCTTGACTAGTTCCACTGGGCCCTTGACTTATACCCCGGGGGGCCCCCGACTTATTACCACTGGGGCCTTGATTATTACCAGGGGTTCTTGACTAGTTACCACTGGGGCCCTTTTCTTTTTACCACTGGGGCCCTTTAATATTACCACTGAGGCCCTTGACTTATTACCATGGGGCCCTTTACTAGTTACCCCTGGACCCCCTTTACTTAAAAAACACTGGGGCCCTTTACTATTACCACTGGGGGAATTGGCATGTTACCAAAAGGGGGCCCCTTTACTTTTACCCTTGGGGGCCCTTGCCTTGTTCCCTTGGGCCCTTTACTTATTACCACTGGGGGGCCCCCGACTTTTACCCCCTGGGGCCCCTTTCTTGTTACCCTTGGGGCCCTTGCCTTATTTTTTTGGGGGGCCCTTTACTTATTACCATTGTCCCCTTTACTAAAACCATTGGGGCCCTTGACTTACACCTTGGGGCCCTGACTTATTCCATTGGGGGCCCCTTGGGCTTTTCCATTGTCCTTGACAATATCCCTTGGGGGGCCCCTTGCTTATTCCATTGGGGCCCTTGCTTATTTTCCCTTGGGGCCCTTGACTTATTACAATTGGGGCCCTGACTTTTTACCATTGGGGCCCTTTACTTATTACCATTGGGGGCCCCTTGACTTTTTACCATTGGGGCCCTTGATTTTTCCCTTGTCCTTGACTAATACCATTGGGGGCCCCTTACTTTTTACCTTTGGGGGGCCCTTTTCTTATTTCCATTGTCCTTGACTTATTACCATTGGGGGCCCCTTTACTTTTTACCTTTGGGGGCCCCTTTCTTATTTTCCTTGTCCTTGATTTATTACCACTGGGGCCCTTGACCTATTACCATTGTCCTTGACTATTACCATTGTCCTTGACTATTACCCTTGGGGTCCTTGACTATTACCATTGGGATCCTTGACTTTTACCATTGGGGTCCTTGACTATTACCATTGGGGTCCTTGACTATTACCATTGGGGTCCTTGACTATTACCATTGGGGTCCTTGACTATTACCATTGGGGTCCTTGACTATTACCATTGGGGTCCTTGACTATTACCATTGGGGTCCTTGACTATTACCATTGGGGTCCATGCTAAGCTTTATGCTGGCATGATCCAAGTCTTATCTTGAGCTCCAGACACCAGTGTCATTACCTGGAGTTTTCCTGGAGAGGGTTTCGGGGGCCAACGCCCCCGCGGCCCGGTCTGAGACCAGGCCTCATGGTCATGGTCACAGTGGTCACAGAGGTCACTTCACTTCAGAAAAATACCAAAAGAACTGAAATTTGTGAACAAATGGGAATGCCTGAAATACCTCAAACTTGACTCCCTGGAATGCCATCTAACTGTTCGTGTTAGCATCATGCATTATCATTGATTACTGGGGTTCAGGGGCATTAGATTTGGGGTATGGGGTGGTAAATGTAAAGGGTTAAGGGGCAGTTTTAAGGAGGGGTAGTAAGGGCGTGGCTCGGGCATGCCTGCCCTGTGGCACTGATTGTCTAGTGCTGTGGGTCGGTAGCTGGGTATCGTTGTGCCCTGAGGTCCCTGGCGCAGGTCAAGGTTGGCATGGCGAGCTTGCGCGCCAGCACAACCCCACCCATCGACCCATCCTCCCTTTCACCCTCATCGTTATTATCATCATCATTATCATGATCATCATCATTTTCATCGAAACGTTTCCTAATAAATATGTCCTAGTGTGTGTAGATGAATGGTTCAGGGAACCGACACGTTGATAAATTAGACACATGTGCAACTCTTGGGTATCTTTACTGAGGAAACGTTTCGCCACACAGTGGCTTCATCAGTCCATACAAAGGAGAAACTTGAAGAACAGGAGGAGAATGAGGTAATCAGTCCCTCAGCCTTGAGTCGATGTGGTCAGTCCATCAATCTTGCACCTCTCCTACCTACGGTATATAAGCTGCTGCTCCGCTCATATGCTGTATTCTATTCAAGATTGATGGACTGACCACATCGACTCAAGGTTGAGGGACTGATTACCTCATTCTCCTCCTGTTCTTCAAGATTCTCCTTTGTATGGACTGATGAAGCCACTGTGTGGCGAAACGTTTCCTCAGTAAAGATACCCAAGAGTTGCACATGTGTCTAATTTATCAACGTGTCGGTTCCCTGAACCATTTATCTACAGTCTTGGTGGTCATGTACTGGAGTCAGAGGACGTGTAGTATTTTCGACAATTATTTGAGTTCTTACTCTCGTATTTATGAGAACCGATGTCACTAACACAAGATGACCCGGATACCCCACTCTGACTTCGTCACCACCCCACACCGACCCCACACCGACCCCACACCGACCCCACATCCACCAGCCTTCAGTGGACAGGACCCAGAAAGCAGCCCTGCAGTACTCCGCCCCAGGATGCAAGGCTCCAGTGATTGGTGTCTTGGAGGATGCAGGAATGTTGGTTGGGGTAGTGGGCAGGGAGGGGAGAGCCTGAGGTCCGGCAGAGCTGCCCCTCACCCCTACCCATCAACCACAACCTCCGATACCCCTGCCAGTCTACAGCTCCACATTCTCCTTCTTATATCTTCCTTTCAAGCCGCTTTATTTCTACCCTTCCCCTCTGTCCCTTCCCTTCCTTTCCCTATTCCACCTTCATACCCCTCTGCCCCTGCATCTTTCCAGCACTCATCTCCCCCTGCCCCTGCATCTTTCCAGCACTCGTCTCTCCCCTGCATCTTTCCAGCACTCGTCTTCCCCTGCCCCTGCATCTTTCCAGCCCTCATCTTCCCCTGCATCTTTCCAGCACTCGTCTTCCCCTGCCCCTGCATCTTTCCAGCACTCATCTTCCCCTACCCTGCATCTTTCCAGCCCTCATCTTCCCTGCCCCTGCATCTTTCCAGCACTCATCTTCCCCTGCCCACTGCATCTTTCCAGCACTCATCTTCCCTTGCCCCTGCATCTTTCCAGCACTCATCTTCCCTTGCCCCTGCATCTTTCCAGCACTCATCTTCCCCTGCCCCTGCATCTTCCAGCACTCATCTTCCCCTGCCCTGCAATCTTTCCAGCATCTCATCTTCTCCTGCCCCTGCATCTTTCCAGCACTCGTCTCCCCTGCATTTTCCAGCACTCATCTCCCTGCCCCTGCATCTTTCCAGCACTCATCTTCTCCTGCCCCTGCATCTTTCCAGCACTCGTCTCCCCCTGCATCTTTCCAGCACTCATCTTCCCCTGCCCCTGCATCTTTCCAGCACTCATCTTCCCTTGCCCCTGCATCTTTCCAGCACTCATCTTCCCCTGCCCCTGCATCTTTCCAGCACTCGTCTTCCCCTGCCCCTGCATCTTTCCAGCACTCATCTTCACCTTGCCCCTGCATCTTTCCAGCCATCATCTTCCCTGCCCTGCATCTTTCCAGCACTCATCTTCCCCTGCCCCTGCATCTTTCCAGCACTCGTCTTCCCCTGCCCCTGTACCTTGGGGCACGCATACCAAGCACTTGCAACATGGACAACTGGATCACAATTTCCATGTACCAAGAGTTACTACACGTTAAATATTTTTTAAGCTCTCCTGTTCATCTGTACTATGTGTTATTACCGGGCACGCTTTGAGAACCCGGTAATAAATACGTAACACGAAATACTTGGACGGGTTTTCGGGTTAGGTTAGGGTTGTCAGGATTTCGGCAGGCTTTAGATAGATGTGTGCCCTTTATAGAGCCTTATAGAGTCTGGTAGATGAGCGTTAAGAATATAAGAGAAGGGAAACACTGCAGCAGGTCTACTGGTCCAAACTTTTGTGAAGCTATCCCAAGGTTTTAGATTCAGTGTCCCTACTAGGTAGACTTCCACTTATCCACTGCTAGGTAGACTTCCACTTATCCACTACTAGGTAGACTTCCACTCATCCACCACTAGGTAGACTGTTCCACTCATCCACTACTAGGTAGACTGTTCCACTTATCCACTACTAGGTAGACTATTCCACTCATCCACTGCTAGGTAGACTGATCCACTTATCCACTACTAGGTAGACTGTTCCACTTATCCACTACTAGGTAGAGTGTTACACTCATCCACTACTAGGTAGACTTCCACTCATCCACTACTAGGTAGACAGTTCCACTTATCCAGTACTAGACAGACTGTTCCACTCATCAACTACTCTATTTCTAAACCAATACTTTCTATATCCTTTCTAAGTCTAAACTTGTCTAATTTGAATCCATTATTGCGGGTTCTCTCTTGGAGAGATATCCTCGAGACCACATTTATATCCCCTCGTTAACACCTATCTTCCACTTGTACACTTCGATCATGTCTCCCCTCATTTTTCGTCCACTTGTACACTTCGATCATGTCTCCCTCATTTTTCTACCACTTGTACACTTCGATCATGTCTCCCCTCATTTTCGTCCACTTGTACACTCGATCATGTCTCCCTCATTTTCGTCCACTTGTACACTTCGATCATGTCTCCCCTCATTTTTCGTCCACTTGTACACTTCGATCATGTCTCCCCTCATTTTTCGTCCACTTGTACACTTCGATCATGTCTCCCCTCATTTTTCGTCCACTTGTACACTTCGATCATGTCTCCCCTCATTTTTCGTCCACTTGTACACTTCGATCATGTCTCCCCTCATTTTTCGTCCACTTGTACACTTCGATCATGTCTCCCCTCATTTTCGTCTACAGAATTAGACTTATTTTAGACATGATTCGCTATAAGCTTTTCAAGTCTGGTTGACGTGTAGGTAGATGGTTACTAAAACATGTGAAAGGAGGAACACTGCAGAAGACCTACTGGCCCATACTTGGCAGGTCCTTCTCAAACCCAAATCCACTAAATATTCACCCAAGTCATTATCAATGTTACCCAAGGAATAAGCTTGATAACCCAATAAACATCTGAAAACCCAACTAAGCCAGCAGATGGGTAATCACAAATAATAATAATAATAGTAATAATAATAATAATAATAATAATAATAATAATAAATCTATTTCACAGTAGTCAAGTACATGTACAAGGTATACAAGTACATGTACAAGGTATCAAGTTACATGTACAAGGTATACAAGTACATGTACAAGTATACAAGTACATTGTACAAGGTATACAAGTACATGTACAAGGTATACAAGTACATGTACAAGGTATACAAGTACATGTACAAGGTATACAAGTACAGTACAAGGTATTCAAGTACATGTACAAGGTATACAAGTACATGTACAAGGTATACAAGTACATGTACAAGGTATACAAGTACATGTACAAGGTATACAAGTACATGTACAAGGTATACAAGTACATGTACAAGGTATACAAGTACATGTACAAGGTATACAAGTACATGTACAAGGTTATACAAGTACATGTACAAGGTATACAAGTACATGTACAAGGTATACAAGTACATGTACAAGGTATACAAGTACATGTACAAGGTATACAAGTACATGTACAAGGTATACAAGTACATGCACAAGGTATACAAGTACATGACAAGGTATACAAGTACATGTACAAGGTATACAAGTACATGTACAAGGTATACAAGTACATGTACAAGGTATAACAAGTACATGTACAAGGTATACAAGTACATGTACAAGGTATACAAGTACATGTACAAGGTATACAAGTACATGTACAAGGTATACAAGTACATGTACAAGGTATACAAGTACATGTACAAGGTATACAAGTACATGTACAAGGTATACAAGTACATGTACAAGGTATACAAGTACATGTACAAGGTATACAAGTACATGTACAAGGTATACAAGTACATGTACAAGGTATACAAGTACATGTACAAGGTATACAAGTACATGTACAAGGTATACAAGTACATGTACAAGGTATACAAGTACATGTACAAGGTATACAAGTACATGTACAAGGTATACAAGTACATGTACAAGGTATACAATACATGTACAAGGTATACAAGTACATGTACAAGGTATACAAGTAATGTACAAGGTATACAAGTACATGCACAAGGTATACAAGTACATGTACAAGGTATACAAGTATATGTACAAGGTATACAAGTACATGTACAAGTCATACAGACCATAGCTGACATCAATGACATACTATATATAGAAAGTCCTTGTTATGCTGAGCATTCCCACAAATTAGGTGTGCCCCACCGTCACTACACCAGGATGCTGACCCACACCAGTCCACTAACACCAGGATGTGACCACACCAGTCCACTAACACCCAGGATGTGACCCACACCAGTCCACTACACCCAGGATGTGACCCACCAGTCCACTAACACCCAGGATGTGACCCACACCAGTCCACTAACACCCAGGATGTGACCCACACCAGTCCACTAGCACCCAGGATGTGACCAACACCAGTCCACTAACACCCAGATGCGACCCACACCAGTCCACTAACACCCAGGATGTGACCCACACCAGTCCACTAACACCCAGGATGTGACCCACACCAGTCCACTAACACCCAGGATGTGACCCACACCAGTCCACTAGCACCCAGGATGTGACCAACACCAGTCCACTAACACCCAGGATGTGACGCACACCAGTCCACTAACACCCAGGATGTGACCAACACCAGTCCACTAACACCCAGGATGTGACCCACACCAGTCTACTAACACGCAAGATGTGACCCACACCAGTCCACTAACACCCAGGATGTGACCCACACCAGTCCACTAACACCAAAAATGTGACCCACACCAGTCCCCTAACACCCAGGATATGACCCACACCAGTCCACTAACACGCAGGATGTGACCCACACCAGTCCACTAACACCCAGGATGTGACCCACACCAGTCCACTAACTCCCAGGATGTGACCCACACCAGTCCACTAACGCCCAGGATGTGACCCACACCAGTCCACTAACACCCAGGATGTGACCCACACCAGTCCACTAACACCCAGGATGTGACCCACATCAGTCCACTAACACCCAGGATGTGACCCACACCAGTCCACTAACACCCAGGATGTGATTCACACCAGTCCACTAACACCCAGGATGTGACCCACACAAATCCACTAACACCCAGGATGTGACTCACACCAGTCCACTAACACCCAGGATGTGACCCACATCAGTCCACTAACACCCAGGATGTGACCCACACCAGTCCACTAACACCGAGGATGTGACCCACATCAGTCCACTAACACCCAGGATGTGACCCACACCAGTCCACTAACACCCAGGATGTGACTCACACCAGTCCACTAACACCCATGATGTGATATACACCAGTCCACTAACACCCATGATGTGATCCACACCAGTCCACTAACACCCAGGATGTGACCCACACCAGTCCACTAACACGCAGGATGTGACCCACACCAGTCCATTAACACCCAGGATGCGACCCACACCAGTCCACTAACACCCAGGATGTGACCCACACCAGTCCACTAACACCCAGGATGTGACCCACACCAGTCCACTGACACCCAGGATGTGACCCACACCAGTCCACTAACACCAAGGATGTGACCCACACCAGTCCACTAACACCCAGGATGTGACCCACACCAGTCCACTAACACGCAGGATGTGACCCACACCAGTCCACTAGCACCCAGGATGTGACCAACACCAGTCCACTAACACCCAGGATGTGACACACACCAGTCCACTAACACCCAGGATGTGACCCACACCAGTCCACTAACACCCAGGATGTGACCCACACTAGTCCACTAACACGCAGGATGTGACCCACACCAGTCCACTAACACCCAGGATGTGACCCACACCAGTCCACTAACACCCAGGATGTGACCCACACCAGTCCACTAACACCCAGGATGTGACCCACACCAGTACACTAACACCCAGTATGTGACCCACATCAGTCCACTAACACCCAGGATGTGACCCACACCAGTCCACTAACACCCAGGATGTGACTCACACCAGTCCACTAACACCCAGGATGTGACCTACACAAATCCACTAACACCCAGGATGTGACTCACACCAGTCCACTAACACCCATGATGTGATCCACACCAGTCCACTAACACCCAGGATGTGACCCACACCAGTCCACTAACACCCAGGATGTGACGCACACCAGTCCACTAACACCCAGGATGTGACCCACATCAGTCCAATAACACCCAGGATGTGACCCACACCAGTACACTAACACCCAGGATGTGACTCACACCAGTCCACTAACACCCATGATGTGATATACACCAGTCCACTAACACCCATGATGTGATCCACACCAGTCCACTAACACCCAGGATGTGACCCACACCAGTCCACTAACACGCAGGATGTGACCCACACCAGTCCACTAATACCCAGGATGTGACCCACACCAGTCCACTGACACCCAGGATGTGACCCACACCAGTCCACTAACACCAAGGATGTGACCCACACCAGTCCACTAACACCCAGGATGTGACCCACACCAGTCCACTAACACGCAGGATGTGACCCACACCAGTCCACTAACACCCAGGATGTGACCCACACCAGTCCACTAACACGCAGGATGTGACCCACACCAGTCCACTAACACCCATGATGTGACCCACACCAGTCCACTAACACCCAGGATGTGACCCACACCAGTCCACTAACACCCAGGATGTGACCCACATCAGTCCACTAACACCCAGGATATGACCCACACCAGTCCACTAACACCCAGGATGTGACTCACACTAGTCCACTAACACCCAGGATGTGACTCACACCAGTCCACTAACACCCAGGATGTGACTCACACAAGTCCACTAACACCCAGGATGTGACTCACACCAGTTCACTAACACCCAGTATGCCACCCACACCAGTCCACTAACGCCCAGGATGCCGCCCACACCAGTCCACTAACACACAGGATGCCACCCACACCAGTCCACTAACACCCAGGATGCCACCCACACCAGTCCATTAACACCCAGGATGCCACCCACACCAGTCCACTAACACCCAGGATGCCACCCACACCAGTCCACTAACACGCAGGATGCCACCCACACCAGTCCACTAACACCCAGGATGCCACCCACACCAGTCCACTAATACCCAGGATGCCACCAACACCAGTCCACTAACACCCAGGATGCCACCCACACCAGTCCACTAACGCCCAGGATGCCACCCACACCAGTCCACTAATACCCAGGATGCCACCAACACCAGTCCACTAACACCCACATGCCACCCACACCAGTCCACTAACGCCCAGGATGCCACCCACACCAGTCCACTAATACCCAGGATCCACCACAACACAGTCCACTAACACCCAGGATGCCACCAACACCAGTCCACTAACACCCAGGATGCCACCAACACCAGTCCACTAACACCCAGGATGCCACCAACAACAGTCCACTAACACACAGGATGCCACCAACAACAGTCCACTAACACACAGGATGCCACCAACAACAGTCCACTAACACACAGGATGCCACCAACAACAGTCCACTAACACACAGGATGCCACCAACAACAGTCCACTAACACACAGGATGCCACCAACAACAGTCCACTAACACACAGGATGCCACCCACAACAGTCCACTAACACACAGGATGCCACCAACAACAGTCCACTAACACACAGGATGCCACAAACAACAGTCCACTAACACAGGATGCCACCAACAACAGTCCACTAACACACAGGATGCCACCAACAATAGTCCACTAACACACAGGATGCCACCAACAACAGTCCACTAACACACAGGATGTGACCCACACCAGTCCACTAACACCCAGGATGTGACCCACATCAGTCCACTAACACCCAGGATGCCACCCACACCAGTCCACTAACACCCAGGATGTGACCCACACCAGTCCACTAACACCCAGGATGTGACTCACACCAGTCCACTAACACCCATGATGTGATATACACCAGTCCACTAACACCCATGATGTGATCCACACCAGTCCACTAACACCCAGGATGTGACCCACACCAGTCCACTAACACGCAGGATGTGACCCACACCAGTCCATTAACACCCAGGATGCGACCCACACCAGTCCACTAACACCCAGGATGTGACCCACACCAGTCCACTAACACCCAGATGTGACCCACCCACCAGTCCACTGACACCAGGATGTGACCCACACCAGTCCACTAACACCAAGGATGTGACCCCACCAGTCCACTAACACCCAGGATGTGACCCACACCAGTCCACTAACACGCAGGATGTGACCCACACCAGTCCACTAGCACCCAGGATGTGACCAACACCAGTCCACTAACACCCAGGATGTGACGCACACCAGTCCACTAACACCCAGGATGTGACCCACACCAGTCCACTAACACCCAGGATGTGACCCACACTAGTCCACTAACACGCAGGATGTGACCCACACCAGTCCACTAACACCCAGGATGTGACCCACACCAGTCCACTAACACCCAGGATGTGACCCACACCAGTCCACTAACACCCAGGATGTGACCCACACCAGTACACTAACACCCAGTATGTGACCCACATCAGTCCACTAACACCCAGGATGTGACCCACACCAGTCCACTAACACCCAGGATGTGACTCACACCAGTCCACTAACACCCAGGATGTGACCCACACAAATCCACTAACACCCAGGATGTGACTCACACCAGTCCACTAACACCCATGATGTGATCCACACCAGTCCACTAACACCCAGGATGTGACCCACACCAGTCCACTAACACCCAGGATGTGACGCACACCAGTCCACTAACACCCAGGATGTGACCCACATCAGTCCACTAACACCCAGGATGTGACCCACACCAGTACACTAACACCCAGGATGTGACTCACACCAGTCCACTAACACCCATGATGTGATATACACCAGTCCACTAACACCCATGATGTGATCCACACCAGTCCACTAACACCCAGAATGCGACCCACACCAGTCCACTAACACGCAGGATGTGACCCACACCAGTCCACTAATACCCAGGATGTGACCCACACCAGTCCACTGACACCCAGGATGTGACCCACACCAGTCCACTAACACCAAGGATGTGACCCACACCAGTCCACTAACACCCAGGATGTGACCCACACCAGTCCACTAACACGCAGGATGTGACCCACACCAGTCCACTAACACCCAGGATGTGACCCACACCAGTCCACTAACACGCAGGATGTGACCCACACCAGTCCACTAACACCCATGATGTGACCCACACCAGTCCACTAACACCCAGGATGTGACCCACACCAGTCCACTAACACCCAGGATGTGACCCACATCAGTCCACTAACACCCAGGATATGACCCACACCAGTCCACTAACACCCAGGATGTGACTCACACTAGTCCACTAACACCCAGGATGTGACTCACACCAGTCCACTAACACCCAGGATGTGACTCACACAAGTCCACTAACACCCAGGATGTGACTCACACCAGTTCACTAACACCCAGTATGCCACCCACACCAGTCCACTAACGCCCAGGATGCCGCCCACACCAGTCCACTAACACACAGGATGCCACCCACACCAGTCCACTAACACCCAGGATGCCACCCACACCAGTCCATTAACACCCAGGATGCCACCCACACCAGTCCACTAACACCCAGGATGCCACCCACACCAGTCCACTAACACGCAGGATGCCACCCACACCAGTCCACTAACACCCAGGATGCCACCCACACCAGTCCACTAATACCCAGGATGCCACCAACACCAGTCCACTAACACCCAGGATGCCACCCACACCAGTCCACTAACGCCCAGGATGCCACCCACACCAGTCCACTAATACCCAGGATGCCACCAACACCAGTCCACTAACACCCACATGCCACCCACACCAGTCCACTAACGCCCAGGATGCCACCCACACCAGTCCACTAATACCCAGGATGCCACCAACACCAGTCCACTAACACCCAGGATGCCACCAACACCAGTCCACTAACACCCAGGATGCCACCAACACCAGTCCACTAACACCCAGGATGCCACCAACACCAGTCCACTAACACCCAGGATGCCACCAACAACAGTCCACTAACACACAGGATGCCACCAACAACAGTCCACTAACACACAGGATGCCACCAACAACAGTCCACTAAGACACAGGATGCCACCAACAACAGTCCATAAACACACAGGATGCCACAACAACAGTCACTAACACACAGGATGCCACCAACAACAGTCCACTAACACACAGGATGCCACCCACAACAGTCCACTAACACACAGGATGCCACCAACAACAGTCCACTAACACACAGGATGCCACCAACAACAGTCCACTAACACAGGATGCCACCAACAACAGTCCACTAACACACAGGATGCCACCAACAACAGTCCACTAACACACAGGATGCCACCAACAACAGTCCACTAACACACAGGATGCCACCAACAACAGTCCACTAACACACAGGATGCCACCAACAACAGTCCACTAACACACAGGATGCCACCAACAACAGTCCACTAACACACAGGATGCCACCAACAACAGTCCACTAACACACAGGATGCCACCAACAACAGTCCACTAACACACAGGATGCCACCAACAACAGTCCACTAACACAGGATGCCACCAACAACAGTCCACTAACACACAGGATGCCACCAACAACAGTCCACTAACACCCAGGATGCCACCCACAACAGTCCACTAACACAGGATGCCACCAACAACAGTCCACTAACACAGGATGCCACCAACAACAGTCCACTAACACAGGATGCCACCAACAACAGTCCACTAACACAGGATGCCACCAACAACAGTCCACTAACACAGGATGCCACCAACAACAGTCCACTAACACAGGATGCCACCAACAACAGTCCACTAACACAGGATGCCACCAACAACAGTCCACTAACACACAGGATGCCACCAACAACAGTCCACTAACACAGGATGCCACCAACAACAGTCCACTAACACAGGATGCCACCAACAACAGTCCACTAACACACAGGATGCCACCAACAACAGTCCACTAACACACAGGATGCCACCAACAACAGTCCACTAACACCCAGGATGCCACCCACAACAGTCCACTAACACAGGATGCCACCAACAACAGTCCACTAACACAGGATGCCACCAACAACAGTCCACTAACACAGGATGCCACCAACAACAGTCCACTAACACAGGATGCCACCAACAACAGTCCACTAACACAGGATGCCACCAACAACAGTCCACTAACACAGGATGCCACCAACAACAGTCCACTAACACAGGATGCCACCAACAACAGTCCACTAACACACAGGATGCCACCAACAACAGTCCACTAACACAGGATGCCACCAACAACAGTCCACTAACACAGGATGCCACCAACAACAGTCCACTAACACACAGGATGCCACCAACAACAGTCCACTAACACCCAGGATGCCACACACACCAGCCCACTAACACACAGGATGCCACCAACAACAGTCCACTAACACACAGGATGCCACACACACCAGCCCACTAACACACAGGATGCCACCAACAACAGTCCACTAACACACAGGTACTGGCGGGTGAACATGACCAGTGTCTTAACGAAACCCGTCGTAATGTGTTCCAGCCGTACCGAGAATTCGATCTCCGGACCTTAGAGTGTGAGCTGAGTGAGCTAACGACCGAACTACGAGACACCTAAATATCTCTTACTTTATTTTCTTTATAATTCGTCTAAATATCATAATCTAACAGCAGAAATAAGTGAGAATGTCTTCTGTTGTGTCAGTATTACTACGTCAGAGGATTATTATTACAATCAAGGGGGAAGCGCTAAACCCGGAGGATTATACAGCGCCTGGGG
This sequence comes from Cherax quadricarinatus, assembly GCF_026875155.1. Classification (NCBI taxonomy): domain Eukaryota; kingdom Metazoa; phylum Arthropoda; class Malacostraca; order Decapoda; family Parastacidae; genus Cherax; species Cherax quadricarinatus. The sequence goes on along the minus strand of NW_026467963.1, from coordinate 100,357 downwards.
GGGGATGTGGAAGGCATTCAGGCTTAATTTGGGGAACTGGAGCACAGATCCAATTCCCTAAATCAAGAGCCCCTCACCAACATCAAGGAACCTTCCTTGAGGGGTACGTCAGAGGAGCCGGTCAAGTCTCTGATCACTTATGTGTGAGAATTAACACACTTGGCTAATTTCCCTGACACAGTGAGCTGACACTTGAGTGAACTTGAGTCGCAGGGGAGTACAAATGGTGACCTGACCTCTGTGACCCGCTGGAGGTCAAGGGTTAACACTGAGAACACAAGGTTATTGTTCCTGTAGCGGGAAGAGGCTGGTCACTGGACTCAGGGGAATCTCAAGCTTTTGACACGTGTGTGTGTGTGTGTGTGTGTGTGTGTGTGTGTGTGTGTGTGTGTGTGTGTGTGTGTGTGAGTGTGTGTGTGAGTGTGTGTGTGTGTGTGTGTGTGTGTGTGTGTGTGTGTGTGTGTGTGTGTGTGTGTGTACTCACCTAATTGTCCTCACCTAATTGTGGTTGCAGGGGTCGAGACTCAGCTCCTGGCCCCGCCTCTTCACTGATCGCTGCTGGATCCTCTCTCTCTCTGCTTCCTGAGCTTTGTCATACCTCTTCTTAAAACTATGTATGGTTCCTGCCTCCACTACTTCACTTGCTAGGCTATTCCACTTGCTGACATCTCTATGACTGAAGAAATACTTCCTAACGTCCCTGTGACTCGTCTGAGTCTTCAGCTTCCAGTTGTGACCCCTTGTCCCTGTGTCCCTCTCTGGAACATCCTATCTCTGTCCACCTTGTCTATTCCCCGCAGCATCTTGTATGTCGTTATCATGTCTCCCTGACCTTCTGTCCTCCAGTGTCGTCAGTTCGATTTCCCTTAACCTTTCCTCGTACGACATTCCCTTGAGCTCTGGGACTAGCCTTGTTGCAAACCTTTGTACTTTCTCTAACTTCTGACGTGCTTGACCAGGTGTGGGTTCCAGACTGGTGCTGCATACTCAGTATGGGCCTAACATACACAGTGTACAGTGTCTTGAACGATTCCTTATTAAGGTATCGGAACGCTATTCTCAGGTTTGCCAGGCGCCCGTATGCTGCAGCGGTTATTGGTTGATGTGTGCCTCCGGTGATGTGCTCGGTGTTATGGTCACCCAAGGTCTTTCTCCCTGAGTGAGGTCTGTAGTCTTTGTCCACCTAGCCTATACTCTGTCTGCTGTCTTCTTTGCCCCTCCCCAATCTTCATGACTTTGCATTTGGCTGGAATGAATTCGAGAAGCCAGTTGCTGGACCACATGTCCAGCCTCTCCAGGTCTCTTTGCAGTCCTGCCTCATCCTCGTCCGATTTAATTCTTTCTCATCAACTTCACGTCATCTTGTGTGTGTTGAGTGTGTGTGTGTTGTGTGTGTGTGTGTGTGTGTGTGTGTGTGTGTGTGTGTGTGTGTGTGTGTGTGTGTGTGCGTGTTGTGTGTGTGTTGTGTGTGTTGTGTGTGTGTGTTGTGTGGTGTGTGTGTGTGTGGTGTGTGTTGTGTGTGTGTGTGTGTGGTTGTGTTGTGTGTGTGTTGTGTGTGTGTGTTGGTGTGTGTGTGTTGTGTGTGTGTGTGTGTGTGTGTGGTGTGTGTTGTGTGTGTGTGTGTGTGTGTGTGTGTTGTGTGTGTGTTTGTGTGTGGTGTGTGTGTGTGTGTGTGTGTGTGTGTGTGTGTGTGTGTTGTGTGTGTGTGGGTGTGTTGTGTGTGTGTGTGGTGTGTGTGTGGTGTGTGTTGTTGTGTGTGTGTGTGTGGGGGGGGGGTGCGTGACCAGCATGTGCCATGTGTTGGCAATGTCTGCCAGGTGTTGGTAGTGTGTGTCAGGTGTTGGTAGTATGTGTCATGTGTAGTGTGCGTGTCAGGTGTTGGTAGTATGTGTCAGGGGTTCGTAGAGTGTGTCAGGTGTTGGTGTAGTGTGTGTCAGGTGTTGTTAGGGTCTGTAGGTGTTGGTAGTGTGGTCAGGTGTTGGTAATGTCTGCCAGGTGTTGGTAGTGTGTGTCAGTGTTGGTAGTATGTGTCATGTGTTGGTAGTGTGTGTCAGGTGTTGGTAGTGATGTGTCAGTGTTGGTATGTGTCAGGTGTTGGTAGTGTGTGTCAGGTGTTGTTATGGTCTGTCAGGTGTTGGTAGTGTGTCTGGTGTTGTAGCGAAGGTGTTGGTAGTGTGTGTCAAGTGTTGGCAGTGTGTGTCAGTGTTGGAGTGTGTGTCAGGATGTGGTAGTGTGTGGTCAGGTGTGGTAGTGTGTCAGGTGTTGGTAGTGTGTGCCAGTGTTGGTTAGTGGTGTGTCAGGTGTTGGCAGTTGTTGGGTCAGGACTGTATGAGTAGTGGTGTGTTGTCAGAGTTTGACAGTGTGTGTCAAGTGTGGAAGGGTGGTGTCAGTGTGGTAGGTTGCAGTCCAATGAGTATGTGTGTCAGGTCTGTTGGTAGTGTGAGCCAGTAGGGTAGTGTGATAGGTTTGAAAAGAAGTAGTGAGGGACGTTGAAGCAGATGGGGGTCTATCAGGTGTTGCCACACTAGTGGCTCAGGTCTGTCCAATAAAAGGGGTTGAACAGAGTGTGTGAGAATTCAGGTAACAGCCCTAATGTGAGCTCGTGTGTTAGTCACATTGTAGATGTAAGCATAGGTTGAAAAACCGACAAGTTGAAGATGAGACTAGCATGCACATATGGAATCTTTATTCAGGTAACGTTTCGCCACACAGTGGCTTCATCAGTCCATACAAAGAGGAAGGCGTAAGGAGAGGTGGAGAATGAGGTAATCAGTCCCTCAACCTGGGAGTCGATTTTCAGTCCATCAATCTTGTGAATGTACAGATAGGCGTAACGTGACTTATATACTGTAGTGAGGTTGACGTGAAGGCAGGATGGAGGCGGGGTCGATGGTAGTCCCTCAACTTAGATCGAAGTAGGTCTTCGTCAAAGGTTTGAACATAGTGTTGAAGAATTCTGTTGTAACAAGACCCATGATGCTGCCAGGTTGTTGACTAGTTGTGATGAATGGTTGATTGATAATTAAAACCCACAAGTTGAAGATTGAGACACTTATGCAGCATATGGGAATCTTTATTCAGGAAACGTTTCGCCACACAGTGGCTTCATCAGTCCAATACAAAGAGGAAGGCGTAAGGAGAGGAGGAGAATGAGGTAATCAGTCCCTCAACCTGGAGTCGATGTGTTCAGTCCATCAATCAATTGTTACAAAGAATTCTTCAACACTTGTTCAACCTTTGGACGAAGACCTACTTCGACTAGTGGATGGTACCACTATGACCCCGCCTCCATCTGCTTCACGTCACCTCACTACAGTATATAAGTCACGTCTACGGCCCTATGCTGTACATTCTACAAGATTGATGGACTGAACACTACCATGTTGAGTTAGGAAGTGTTTGCACTGCCATGTTGTGTTAGGAAGTGTTGGCACTATCATGTTGTGTTAGGAAGTGTTGGCACTGCCATGTTGTGTTAGGAAGTGTTTGCACTGTCATGTTGTGTTAGGAAGTGTTGGCACTGTCATGTTGTGTTAGGAAGTGTTGGCACTGCCATGTTGTTAGAGTGTTGGCAACTGTCATGTTGTGTTAGGAAGTGTTGGCACTGTCATGTTGTGTTAGGAAGTGTTGGCACTGTCATGTTGTGTTAGGAAGTGTTGGCACTGCCATGTTGTGTTAGGAAGTGTTGCACTGTCATGTTGTGTTAGGAAGTGTTGGCACTGTCATGTTGTGTTAGGAAGTGTTGGCACTGCCATGTTGTTAGGAAGTGTTGGCACTGTCATGTTGTGTTAGGAAGTGTTGGCACTGCCATGTTGTGTTAGGAAGTGTTGGCACTGCCATGTTGTGTTAAGAAGTGTTGGTATTGTTAAGTGCTGGTATTGTTAAGTGCTGGTATTGTTAAGTGCTGGTATTGTTAAGTGCTGGTATTGTTAAGTGCTGGTATTGTTAAGTGCTGGTATTGTTAAGCGCTGGTATTGTTAAGTGCTGGCATTGTTAAGTGCTGGTATTGTTAAGTGCTGGTATTGTTAAGTGCTGATATTGTTAAGTGCTGGTATTGTTAAGTGCTGGTATTGTTAAGTACTGGTATTGTTAAGTGCTGGTATTGTTAAGTGCTGGTATTGTTAAGTGCTGATATTGTTAAGTGCTGGTATTGTTAAGTGCTGGTATTGTTAAGTGCTGGTATTGTTAAGTGCTGGTATTGTTAAGTGCTGGTATTGTTTAGTGCTGGTATTGTTAAGTGCTGGTATTAAGTGCTGGTATTGGTTAGTGCTGGTATTGTTAAGTGCTGGTATTGTTAAGTGCTGGTAATTGTTAAGCGCTGGTATTGTTAAGTGCTGGTATTGTTAAGTGCTGGTATTGTTAAGTGCCTGGTTGTTAGTGCTGTATTGTAAGTGCTGGTATTGTTAAGTGCTGGTGTTGTTAAGTACTGTATTGTTAAGTGTGGTATTGTTAAGTGCAGGTATTGTTAGTGCTGGTATTGTTAAGTGCTGATATTGTTAAGTGCTGGTATTGTTAAGTGCTGGTATTGTTAAGTGCTGGTATTGTTGAGTGCTGGTATTGTTAAGTGCTGGTATTGTTAAGTGCAGGTATTGTTAAGAGCTGGTATTGTTACGTGCTGGTATTGTTAAGTGCTGGTATTGTTAAGTGCTGGTATTGTTAAGTGCTGGTATTGTTAAGTGCTGGTATTGTTAAGTTCTGGTATTGTTAAGTGCTGGTATTGTTAAGTGCTGATATTGTTAAGTGCTGATATTGTTAAGTGCTGGTATTGTTAAGTGCTGGTATTGTTAAGTGCTGTTATTGTTAAGTGCTGGTATTTTAAGTGCTGGTATTGTTAAGTGCTGGTGTTGTTAAGTGCTGGTATTAAGTGCTGGTATTGTTAAGCGCTGGTATTGTTAAGTGCTGGTATTGTTAAGTGCTGGTATTGTTAAGCGCTGGTATTGTTAAGTGCTGGTATTGTTAAGTGCTGGTATTGTTAAGTGCTGGTATTGTTAAGTGCTGGTATTGTTAAGTGCTGGTATTGTTAAGTGCTGTTATTGTTAAGTGCTGGTATTGTTAAGTGCTGGTATTGTTAAGTGCTGGTGTTGTTAAGTGCTGGTATTGTTAAGTGCTGGTATTGTTAGTGCCGGTATTGTTAAGTGCTGGTATTGTTAAGTGCTGGTATTGTTAAGTGCTGGTATTGTTAAGTGCTGGTATTGTTAAGTGCTGGTATTGTTAAGTGCTGGTATTGTTAAGTGCTGGTATTGTTAAGTTCTGGTATTGTTAAGTGCTGGTATTGTTAGTGTGGTATTGTTAAGTGCTGATATTGTTAAGTGCTGGTGTTGTTAAGTGCTGGTATTGTTAAGTGCTTGTATTGTTAAGTGCTGGTATTGTTAAGTGCTGGTAATGTTAAGTGCTGGCATTGTTAAGTGCTGGTATTGTTAAGTGCTGGTATTGTTAAGTGCTGGTATTGTTAAGTGCTGGTATTGTTAATGCTGGTATTGTTAAGTGCTGGTATTGTTAAGTGCTGGTATTGTTAAGTGCTGGTATTGTTAAGTACTGGTATTGTTAAGTGCTGGTATTGTTAAGTGCAGGTATTGTTAAGTGCTGGTATTGTTAAGTGCTGATATTGTTAAGTGCTGGTATTGTTAAGTGCTGATATTGTTAAGTGCTGGTATTGTTAAGTGCTGGTATTGTTAAGTGCTGATATTGTTAAGTGCTGGTATTGTTAAGTTCTGGTATTGTTAAGTTCTGGTATTGTTAAGTGCTGGTATTTTTTAGTGCTGGTATTGTTAAGTTCTGGTATTGTTAAGTGCTGGTATTGTTAAGTGCTGGTATTGTTAAGTGCTGGTATTGTTAGTGCTGGTTTTGTTAAGTACTGGTATTGTTAAGTGCTGGTATTGTTAAGTGCTGGTATTGTTAAGTGCTGGTGTATTGTTAAGTGCTGGTGTTGTTAAGTGCTGGTATTGTTAAGTGCTGGTATTTGTTAAGAGCTGTATTGTTAAGTGCTGGTATTGTTTAAGAGCTGGTATTGTTAAGTGCTGGTATTGTTAAGTGCTGGTATTGTTAAGTGCTGGTATTGTTAAGTGCTGGTATTGTTAAGTGCTGGTATTGTTAAGTGCTGGTATTGTTAAGTGCTGGTATTGTTAAGTGCTGATATTGTTAAGTGCTGGTGTTGTTAAGTGCTGGTATTGTTAAGTGCTGGTATTGTTAAGTGCTGGTATTGTTAAGTGCTGGTATTGTTAAGTGCTGGTATTGTTAAGTGCTGGTATTGTTAAGTGCTGGTATTGTTAAGTGCTGGTATTGTTAAGTGCTGGTAATTTTAAGTGCTGGTATTGTTAAGTACTGGTATTGTTAAGTGCTGGTATTGTTAAGTGCTGGTATTGTTAAGTGCTGGTAATTTTAAGTGCTGGTATTGTTAAGTACTGGTATTGTTAAGTGCTGGTATTGTTAAGTGCTGGTATTGTTAAGTGCTGGTATTGTTAAGTGCTGGTATTGTTAACTGCTGGTATTGTTAAGTACTGGTATTGTTAAGTGCTGGTATTGTTAAGTGCTGGTATTGTTAAGTACTGGTATTGTTAAGTACTGGTATTGTTAAGTGCTGGTATTGTTAAGTACTGGTATTGTTAAGTGCTGGTATTGTTAAGTGCTGGTATTGTTAAGTACTGGTATTGTTAAGTACTGGTATTGTTAAGTGCTGGTATTGTTAAGTACTGGTATTGTTAAGTACTGGTATTGTTAAGTGCTGGTATTGTTAAGTACTGGTATTGTTAAGTGCTGGTATTGTTAAGTGCTGGTATTGTTAAGTGCTGGTATTGTTAAGTGCTGGTAATTTTAAGTGCTGGTATTGTTAAGTACTGGTATTGTTAAGTGCTGGTATTGTTAAGTGCTGGTATTGTTAAGTGCTGGTAATTTTAAGTGCTGGTATTGTTAAGTACTGGTAATTTTAAGTGCTGCTATTGTTAAGTACTGGTATTGTTAAGTGCTGGTATTGTTAAGTGCTGGTATTGTTAAGTGCTGGTATTGTTAAGTGCTGGTATTGTTAAGTACTGGTATTGTTAAGTGCTGGTATTGTTAAGTGCTGGTATTGTTAAGTACTGGTATTGTTAAGTACTGGTATTGTTAAGTGCTGGTATTGTTAAGTGCTGGTATTGTTAAGTGCTGGTATTGTTAAGTACTGGTATTGTTAAGTGCTGGTATTGTTAAGTACTGGTATTGTTAAGTACTGGTATTGTTAAGTGCTGGTATTGTTAAGTGCTGGTATTGTTAAGTGCTGGTATTGTTAAGTGCTGGTATTGTTAAGTGCTTGTAATTTTAAGTGCTGGTATTGTTAAGTACTGGTATTGTTAAGTACTGGTATTGTTAAGTGCTGGTATTGTTAAGTGCTGGTATTGTTAAGTGTTGATAAGTAGCGCTGGTATGTGTAGGTCAGGTTTGTCAGGAAACAAGATAAGTGTTTCCTAAAGTGGGTCTTTAGTCATATGACCAGCTAGCCATTGTAGCTTTTGGTCATCTGACCGAGGCCTTCCACTGGCTTTCCCCTCCACTTCTTTAAAAATTTAAGATATATGGCTTAAGAACCAAAAAAAGAAGGAACACTGCAGTAGGCCTACTGGCCCATGCGAGGCAGGCCCAAATCACCTCCTGGCTTCAACCGGTGACCCACCTAGTCAGGTCAAGTCACATCTTAAGGAAGGAGTACATCATCAGGCCTACTTGAACAAGCTAGTCATGTCTAACTCACACCTGTAGCCTGTTTTGTTGTCATCAACAAATTTGCTTAGGTCGCTATTTATTCCCTCATCTATGTCGTTTTATGGAATCAATAATTGCCGAGGCAGTTCGTAGCCACCTTGAAAAGCATAAATTAATCAACGAATCTCAGCATGGTTTTACAAAGGGGCGTTCCTGCCTTACGAATTTATTAACTTTTTTCACTAAGGTATTTGAGGAGGTAGATCATGGTAATGAATATGATATTGTGTATATGGACTTCAGTAAGGCTTTTGACAGGGTCCCACATCAGAGACTATTGAGGAAAATTAAAGCACATGGAATAGTAGGAGAAATTTTTTCCTGGATAGAGGCATGGTTGACAAATAGCAGCAGAGAGTTTGCATAAATGGGGAGAAATCAGAGTGGGGAAGCGTACATGAGCGGTGTTCCACAGGGGTCAGTGTTGGGCCCCCTGCTGTTCACAATCTACATAAACGACATAGATGAGGGCATAAAGAGCGACATCGGCAAGTTTGCCGACGACACCAAAATAGGCCGTCGAATTCATTCTGACGAGGACATTCGAGCACTCCAGGAAGATTTGAATAGACTGATGCAGTGGTCGGAGAAGTGGCAGATGCAGTTTAATATAGACAAATGCAAAGTTCTAAATGTTGGACAGGACAATAACCATGCCACATATAAACTAAATAATGTAGATCTTAATATTACGGATTGCGAAAAAGATTTAGGAGTTCTGGTTAGCAGTAATCTGAAACCAAGACAACAGTGCATAAGTGTTCGCAATAAAGCTAATAGAATCTTGGCTTCATATCAAGAAGCATAAATAATAGGAGTCCTCAGGTTGTTCTTCAACTCTATACATCCTTGGTTAGGCCTCATTTAGATTATGCTGCACAGTTTTGGTCACCATATTACAGAATGGATATAAATTCTCTGGAAAATGTACAAAGGAGGATGACAAAGATGATCCCATGTATCAGAAACCTTCCCTATGAGGATAGACTAAGGGCCCTGAAACTGCACTCTCTAGAAAGACGTAGAATTAGGGGGGATATGATTGAGGTGTATAAGTGGAAGACAGGAATAAATAAAGGGATGTAAATAGTGTGCTGAAAATATCTAGCCTAGACAGGACTCGCAGCAATGGTTTTAAGTTGGAAAAATTCAGATTCAGGAAGGATATAGGAAAGTACTGGTTTGGTAATAGAGTTGTGGATGAGTGGAACAAACTCCCAAGTACCGTTATAGAGGCCAGAACGTTGTGTAGCTTTAAAAATAGGTTGGATAAATACATGAGTAGATGTGGGTGGGTGTGAGTTAGACCTGATAGCTTGTGCTACCAGGTCGGTTGCCGTGTTCCCCCCTTAAGTCAATGTGACCTGACCTGACTAGGTTGGGTGCATTGGCATAAGCCGGTAGGAGACTTGGACCTGCCTCGCATGGGCCAGTAGGCCTTCTGCAGTGTTCCTTCGTTCTTATGTTCTTATGTTCTTATATATATTGTGAACAACAACGGGCCCAACACTGACCCTTGAGGAACACCACTTGTGACGTGCTCCCATTCTGATTTCTCCCCATTTATGCAAATTCTCTGTTGTCTATTTGTCTGCCATGCCTGTACCCAGGAAAAAATTTCTGCTGCTATTCCGTGTGCCTTAAGTTTCCTCAATAGTCTCTGGTGTGGAACTCTATGGAAAGAGTTACTTAAGTCCATATACACAATATCATATTCATTACCATGATCTACCTCCTCAAACACCTTAGTGAAAAAAGTTAGTAAATTCGTAAGACAGGAACGTCCCAATTCTCAAGTCAATGTTAATAATAGTGTTGGTAGTTCTGTGTTGTGGTTTTTAACGAGTGTTTCTAGTGTTGTATTGACAGTGTTTATACTGTTATGTTGTATTATCTGGTCTATTTTGGTACGTTGCATTTATGTGGCAGCGTTGGCCCTAATCATAATTATGATTAAATATATAATATATATATAATATTATAAATATATTATATATATATATATATATATATATATATATATATATATATATAATATATATATAAAAAAATAATGATATATATATATATATATATATATATATATAATATATATTATAATATATATTAATATATATATAATGAAAATATATCAATTAATTTATATTTTTGATATATATATTATATATATATATATTATATATTTTATTAATATATATATATATATATATAACTGATAAGGAGTATCACGGGAAAGTACGCATTGCTAAATCTTCCCCAATCTGACAATACTTGCGAGTAGGTTAGTTTGATCCATGAGCATTTCGGGAGAATGTTAATATATTCATCACTATATATTATAGAATTTTTAATAATAATAATTCATATAGCAAATATAACATATACACTGATCTCGGGCTGCAGGATGAATGAACAACGAACCTTCTGGACAAGCTACGCTGCCTTATCAAGTGTACCCACACGGACAATACCTTGGGTAGATGTAAACCCGCTACCTTTGTCCAAGGCAGGTTCGAGCTTTCAGCCGAGAAGGCTTTAATTTTCCTCATCCCTGCGATTCCTGCATCTTACTAAGAATTTAACAATGCATGAATTCAGAGCAGGCGAAATATATACAAATATGATCTATATATATAAAATGATATACTGTAACTTCTACCTAAAAGCTTGCCTTGTATCATAATGTAGCTATACATAATATTTATGTTAGATTTAAAGCATATGTAAGGTTCGTAAGGCGATCTTAAAATCATGTTTTTTAGGCTCTTGCGAATCACAAGATAACTATATCTATAAATAATATCCATTTATAAATAAAATTTATATATATACAATATTATATATAAACATATGTGATGTCTAAATAATTTTTAATTATAATTATGGTTTTAAAATAGCATACCATCTAAAATACAACAAATTACCAATATTTAGAGGACATCCGCTTAATGTGGAATCTTCCAACCCACCTAACAGGGACCCATTTAAACAGCGAACAGAAAGGGATAACTACTTCGTACAAAACAAATTTCACTTTTACCCTGCATGAAGGAAGAGAATATTCACACGTGTGTTACTGGGAGAGATATACTGGTACAACCAGAGGTGAGAGTGTCGCTCAGGAAGTAATTATTGATGTAGATAATAGTTGGGTTTTACAAATGAAGGAGGAGATACGTCCACCACGTTTATTGGGAAATCCACATTACCCTTTGGCAACTAAGGAAGACGAGCTATGTTACACTGTGTTCCCCTGGACACACCATAACCTTGAGCCACCTAACCACACTTAAAAATCGCCAAGTGGGGGCGAGGATTAACATACGGTTCGCCGTGACCACAAGACAAATTTCAGCTTTTCACAGCCTGTCATGAAGGAAGAGAGATATCGTCCACACGTGTGTGTACTGGGGAGAAGATACCATAGCCTTGAGTACTAACATGAAGGAAGAGAGATATCGTCCACACGTGTGTGTACTGGGGAGAAGATACCATAGCCTTGAGTACTAACATGAAGGAAGAGAGATATCGTCCACACGTGTGTGTATTGGGGAGAAGATACCATAGCCTTGAGTACTAACATGAAGGAAGAGAGATATCGTCCACACGTGTGTGTACTGGGGAGAAGATACCATAGCCTTGAGTACTAACATGAAGGAAGAGAGATATCGTCCACACGTGTGTGTACTGGGGAGAAGATACCATAGCTTTGAGTACTAACATGAAGGAAGAGAGATATCGTCCACACGTGTGTGTACTGGGGAGAAGATACCATAGCTTTGAGTACTAACATGAAGGAAGAGAGATATCGTCCACACGTGTGTGTACTGGGGAGAAGATACCATAGCCTTGAGTACTAACATGAAGGAAGAGAGATATCGTCCACACGTGTGTGTACTGGGGAGAAGATACCATAGCTTTGAGTACTAACATGAAGGAAGAGAGATATCGTCCACACGTGTGTGTACTGGGGAGAAGATACCATAGCCTTGAGTACTAACATGAAGGAAGAGAGATATCGTCCACACGTGTGTGTACTGGGGAGGAGATACCATAGCCTTGAGTACTAACATGAAGGAAGAGAGATATCGTCCACACGTGTGTGTACTGGGGAGGAGATACCATAGCCTTGAGTACTAACATGAAGGAAGAGAGATATCGTCCACACGTGTGTGTACTGGGGAGAAGATACCATAGCCTTGAGTACTAACATGAAGGAAGAGAGATATCGTCCACACGTGTGTGTACTGGGGAGAAGATACCGTAACTTTGAGTACTAACATGATACTTTCTAAATCCCTCAACCATCTGTCAGTAATTAACTCTATATTTAAAAGTAAGTTTGCTTGGGATGGGCTCTAGCTGCTGTGCCCGAAGTTGACTTTCAATGACTGTTATTTGATTCTTCTGAACAATCCACGTACATTGTCACCTTCTATTGTGACCTTTTTTTCTATTTTCCCACTTTTTTCTAACTCCTGGGTGCTTTTAATTTTGCTATTTTTGATAACACACTGGTATTTCTGTTTAAAGTGACTAGATGAGGAGAGGAAGACGTCATCCATCACTCATTCAATAGCTGCATTCTCGCATGGGCCAGTAGGCCTGCTGCAGTGCTACTTCTTTCTTATGTTACAAGTAAATGGACAACAAAATTTAAATGGTTTCTGAACTGCAGTATCACCAACTCTTGCAACACATTCTAACTCTTAATAAAAATTAAACCAGAGAAATACAGGTTTGTGAAGCCGATTTTCTCGAAATTCCTGCCATAAACAATTTGTACATACACTATATGCCATCCTTCAAAACCTCAGTATACTATATATATATATATATAATATTATATATATATATAATATATATATATATATATATATATAATATAATATTATATATATATTTTATATATATATATATATATATATATATATATATATATATATATATATATATATACATATATATATTATTATATATATATATATATATATATATATATAAAATATATATATATATATATATATATAATATATAAAATATTTATTTATTATCACACTGATATGTAGTAGATAAGCTTGAAACCTAATAATATATCCAGTAATCAACATGCAACCTCAACCACACAGCCTTCCACTCCCGGGTTCAAATTTGGGCTATTCAAGCCTTATTTAACGAAACCTTTTCTCCTGCTAGTACAATAGCACCTGAGTACACATAACCACCACTTAGAAGACTGAAACCATGACTACGTTTCGGTCCGATTTGGAACATTAACTAGTCACACTTAAGGGAGAAGGGAAGGAAGTCAGGCCCTCGAAAAAGAAACATAAGGGTGATATACAACTCAGCTTCGGCCACAGACTCTCTTTACCTTCTACAAAGGGCCTATGAGGCATAGTTATATAGATCTCTTTTCTCTCTCTCTCCATGTGGGTTTTAAGCTTTCGGTATCAATGGTGTAACCTACAGAGTTGAAACGGACCGATATAGCTAAAAGCAATTCCCTTGGCATGTGTCTTGACGGTCGTGTGTGTCAGATCATCCTGTGGACAGTACCAAGTATTACATAAAAGGCCTAGTTCCTAGGCCTTTTTATGTATCCATATGCACTTGCGCTACTATCCACAGGATGGCTATGAGGTACACAATAAACTAGCCACTACCATCCACAGGATGGATATGAGGTACACAATAAACTAGCCACTACCATCCACAGGATGGATTGAGGTACACAATAAACTAGCCACTACCATCCACAGGATGGATATGAGGTACACAATAAACTAGCCACTACCATCCACAGGATGGATATGAGGTACACAATAAACTAGCCACTACCATCCACAGGATGGATATGAGGTACACAATAAACTAGCCACTACCATCCACAGGATGGATATGAGGTACACAATAAACTAGCCACTACCATCCACAGGATGGACTGATTACATCTTCATTTCACTACTACACCTGCTGCCTCTGTATTTGACTGAAGAAGTCCATGTAGGCGAAACATTTCATCAATAAAGATACCCAACTGGTGCACATGTGTCTTAATCAAAGAGTGTTAGGTAATCAGTCCCTCAGCCTGGAGTCGTTGTGTTCAGTTCAGTCAGCTGATAGACTGAACACAGTGCTGACTCGCGAAATCGTAATGACACGATTGCAAACAAATCATACCACGGGTGGGGTTAGAACCCGCGATCAGAGAGTCATAAAACTCTAGATCGACGCGTTAGCCACTGGGCCAAATGGCCACAATAAGATTCATCCAACTAGGTATATTTATACACCATAGGAAGGTTAGCATAGGCCACCACTGTGACCACAAATGCAAGTTTTTACAGACGAATCTCCAGCTAGCGTGGCCGTGACAAACTCGAGCTCAAGTCCCCTCATAGCCGTCAACATGACTGATGAAGGAATCTTATTGTGGCTAGCTGGCCCAGTGGCTAACGCGTCGGTCTGGAGTTTTATGACCCTCTGACCGCTGGTTCTAACCCCATCCGTGGTATGATTTAACACAGTCCTGGCTTAGCAATCCACTCATTGTAAAAGACTATGTGAATTTGTTGTTCTTGTGTGTACACAGTGGCAGGATCTTTGCATAGCTTTGAGATCAGGTATGGCAGGGCTCAGGCAGCCAGAAGAGTGAACCTAGTAGCAGCCAGCGTAGAGGCGGTGCCAGGAGCTGAGATTCAAACCATGCTCCAATACCTTGCAGCGAGTAACAGCCTGGCTGATCAGGCCCTGATTCACCGGGGGGCCCTGGTCATGGACGGGGCCGCAGGGGCGTTGACCCCCGGAACATCCTCAAGGTAGTGGAAGGTGATGTGATGCTGCCTCCAGCATCACATCACTGCAGCCTCCAGCATCATTGCATCCTCCAGCATCACATCACTGCAGCCTCCAGCATCACTGCAGCCTCCATCATCACTGCAGCCTCCAGCATCACATCACTGCAGCCTCCAGCATTATTGCAGCCTCCAGCATCACATTACTGCAGGCTTCCAGCATCACTGCACCCTCCAGCATCATGCAGCCTCCAGCTTTCACATTACTGGCCCCAGCTTCACTGGCAGCCCCAGCATCACAATTATGCAGCCCCCAGATCACTCCCAGCCTCCCAGCATACTGCAACCCTCCAGATTCACATTACGCAGCTCCACATCACTGCACCCTCAGCTCACGCAGCCTCCAGCATCATGCAGCCTCCAGCATCACTGCAGCCTCCAGCATCACTGCACCTCCAGCATCACTGCAGCCTCCAGAATTACTGCAGGCCTCCAGCCATCACTGCAGCCTCCAGCATCATGCAGCCTCCAGCATCACTGCAGCCTCCAGCATCACTGCAGCCTCCAGCATCACTGCAGCTCCAGCATCACTGCAGCTCCAGCATCATGCAGCCTCCAGCATCACTGCAGCCTCCAGCATCTCCACGGTGCTGGAACACAAGATCTGCGGGCAACATTTTTTGACCTCTTGATACTGAAGGCTGCAAGCTGTTAGACCCTCAGCAATTCCCATTGACAATTTTCCCTGCATAGGCCCGGTTGAGCACAGATACACGCCCTCTGATCATTCTCCCCCCTCTCTCCCTCTTCTCTCTCTCTTCTCTCTCTCCTCTCCTCCTCTCTCTCTCTTGTTTACATGGAATTTACAAGATTGGTTAGGTTAAAGTTCCTAACCTCTATTTAAAACCCTAAGACTGCTACCTGCATCTCTCCCTCCCTCTCTTTCTCTCTCCTCTTCTCTTTTCTCTCTCTCTCTTCTCTCTTTTCTCTCTCTCTCTCTCTCTCTCCCCCTCTCTCTCTCTCTCCTTTCTTCTCTCTCTCTCTCTCTCTCTCTCTCTCTCTCTCTCTCTCTCTCTCCTCTCTCTCTCTCTCTTCTCTCTCTCTCTCTTGTTTACATAGGAATTTACAAGATTGTGTTAGGTTAAAGTTCCTAACTCTATTTACAACCTAAGACTGTTACCTGCATCTCTCTCTCCCTCTCTTTCTCTCTCTCTCTCTCTCTCTCTCTCTCTCTCTCCTCTCTCTCTCTCTCTCTCTCTCTCTCTCTCTCTCTCCTCTCTTTTCTTTTCTCTTTCTCTCTCTCTCTCTCTCTCTAAATTAGTCATGACAAAACGTATAAGTGAACATAAAGGTCAATTTACCGTGTATTGTTTAACCGTGGTCTTGGGGTTAATACACTCGGGGGACTGATTCCCTTTAATGTGTCAGCACAAAGTAACTGACGTTTTTCTTTCTGTATTTTGCTTGTTGTTGGTGCCTTCGGCAGGAAATCAAGCTGACTTGATGAAGCTGACATGAACAAGCTGACATGAACAAGCTGACATGAACTAGCTGACATGAACAAGCTGACATGAACAAGCTGACATGATGCCTGGAGTTTGTCGTTCACTTGTGCTGATAGCAGGACTTTTCTTGTAATCCCATTACTAGTGTCGGGCTCAGGCTGACACTACTGAAGTCTGCAGGTCAAGCTGACATAACAAAGTCTGCCAGCTCAGGCTGGCAACAAATGAAGTCTGCCAGGTCAAGCTGACACTACTGAAGTCTGCCAGCTCAGGCTGGACACTACTGAAGTCTGCCAGCTCAGGCTGACACTACTGAAGTCTGCCAGCTCAGGCTGACACTACTGAAGTCTGCCAGCTCAAGCTGACACTACTAAAAGTCCCCCAGTCAGGCTGGCCTACTGAAGTCTGCCAGCTCAGGCTGACACTACTGAAGTCTGCCAGCTCAGCCTGACGCTACTGAAGTCTGCCAGCTCAGGCTGACACTGCTGAAGTCTGCCAGCTCAGGCTAACACTGCTGAAGTCTGCCAGCTCAGCCTGACGCTACTGAAGTCTGCTAGATGAGGCTGACACTACTGAAGTCTCAGCTCAGGCTGACACTACTGAAGTCTGCCAGCTCAGGCTGACACTACTGAAGTCAGCCAGGTCAGGCTGACACATTTCAACACCTCGTATGAGACCATCCTGTGTGATGGAATATGACGGGGAAACATAGCTAGCTTTTGTTCCATGTGTAGCACATGCTAGTGTTAACCACTGTGTAACTATTATTGTGTAGCAACACTGCTGGTGTTCCACTGTGTAACTTTCATATAGTGTAGCAACACGCTGGTGTTACCAAATGTGTAACTTCATATAGTGTAGCAACACTGCTAGTGTTCCCACTGTGTAACTATCATATAGTGTAGCAACCACTGCGGGTTTGTTACCACTGTGTAACTATCATATAGTGTAGCAACACTGCTGGTGTTACCACTGTGTAACTATCATATAGTGTAGCAACACTGCTGGTGTTACCACTGTGAACTATCATATAGTGTAGAAAACACTGCTGGTGTTACCACTGTGTAATTTATCATATAGTGTAGCAACATCCTGGTGTTACCACTGTGTAACTGTTATATAGTGTAGCAACACTGCTGTGTTACCACTGTGTAATATCATATAGTGTAGCAACACTGCTGGTGTTCCCACTGTGTAACTATCATAAGATATTTGTAAGCAACACTGCTGGTGTTACCACTGTGTAATATCTTATAGAATAGTGTAGCAACATTGCTGGGGTTACCACTGTTGTAACTATAAATATAGGAATGTGTAGCAAAAATGCTGGTGTTACCACTGTGTAACTATCATATAGAACAGTGTAGCAACACTGTGGTGTTACCACTGTGTAACTATCATATAGTGTAGCAACAATGCTGGTTGTTACCACTGTGTAAATATCATATAGAACAGGGGTTGCAACACTGCGGGTTTTGTTACCATGGTAACTATCATTAGTGTAGCAACACTGCTGGTGTTACACTGTGTAACTATCATATGTGTAGCAACACTGCTGGTGTTACCACTGTGTAACTATCATATAGTGTAGCAACACTGTGGTGTTACCACTGTGTAACTATCATATAGTGTAGCAACACTGCTGGTGTTACCACTGTGTAACTATCATATAGTGAAAGCAACACTGCTGGTGTTACCACTGTGTAACTATCATATAGTGTAGCAACACTGCTTGGTGTTACCACTGTGTAACTATCTATGAATAGTGTAGCAACACTGCTGGTGCTAACCACTGTGTAACTATCATATAGTGTAGCAACACTGCTGGTGTTACCACTGTGTAACTATCATATAGTGTAGCAACACTGCTGGTGTTACTACTGTGTAAACTATCATATAGAATAGTTGTAGCAACACTGCTGGTGTTACCACTGTGTAACTATCTATAGAATATTTGTAGCAACACTGCTGGTGTTCCCACTGTGTAACTATCATATAGAATAGTGTAGCAACACTGCTGGTGTTACCACGGGTGTAACTATCTATAGAACAGTGTAGCAACACTGCTGGTGTTACCACTGTGTAACTATCATATTAGTTTTGCAACACTGCTGGTGTTCCACTGTGTAACTATCATATAGAACAGTGTAGCAACACTGCTGGTGTTACCACTGTGTAACTATCATATAGAACAGTGTAGCAACACTGCTGGTGTTACCACTGTGTAACTATCATATAGTGTAGCAACACTGCTGGTGTTACCACTGTGTAACTATCTTTGTAGAACAGTTTTAGCAACACTGTGGTGTTACCACTGTGTAACTATCATATAGTGTAGCAACACTGCTGGTGTTACCACTGTGAAAACTATCATATTGTGTAGCAACACTGCTGGTGTTACCACTGTGTAACTATCATATAGTGTAGCAACACTGCCGGTGTTACCACTGTGTAACTATCATATAGAACAGTGTAGCAACACTGCTGGTGTTACCACTGTGAAAACTATCATATAGTGTAGCAACACTGCGGGTTTGTTACCACTGGTGTAACTATCATATAGAATAGTGTAGCAACACTGCTGGTGTTACCACTGTGTAACTATCATATAGAACAGTGTAGCAACACTGCTGGTGTTACCACTGTGTAACTATCATATAGTGTAGCAACACTGCTGGTGTTACCACTGTGTAACTATCATATAGTGTAGCAACACTGCTGGTGTTACCACTGTGTAACTATCATATAGCGTAGCAACACTGCCGGTGTTACCACTGTGTAACTATCATATAGAACAGTGTAGCAACACTGCTGGTGTTACGACTGTGTAACTATCATATAGAACAGTGTAGCAACACTGCTCGTGTTACCACTGTGTAACTATCATATAGAACAGTTTTGGGCAACACTGCTGGTGTTACCACTTTTGTAACTATCATATGTGTGTAGCAACACTCCTGGTGTTACCACTGTGTAACGGGTTATATAGTGTAGCAACACTGCTAGTGTTCCCCACTGTGTAACTATCATATTAGGGGTAGCAAAAATGCTGGTGTTACCACTGTGTAACTATCATATAGAATAGTGTAGCAACACTGCTGGTGTTACCACTGTGTAACTATCATATAGAACAGTGTAGCAACACTGCTGGTGTTACCACTGTGTAACTATCAAAAGTGTAGCAACACTGCTGGTGTTTACCACTGTGTAACTATCATATAGTGTAGCAACATGGGGTGTTACCACTGTGTAACTATCATTATAGTGTAGCAAAACACTGCTGGTGTTACCACTGTGTAACTATCATATGTGTACAACCCACTGCTGGTTTTACCACTGTGTAACTATCATATAGTGTAGCAACACTCCTGGTGTTACCACTGTGTAACTGTTATATAGTGTAGCAACACTGCTAGTGTTACCACTGTGTAACTATCATATAGTGTAGCAACACTGCTGGTGTTACCACTGTGTAACAAATCATATAGAATAGGTACACACTGCTGGTGTTACCACTGTGTAACTATCATATAGAATAGTGTAGCAACACTGCTGGTGTTACCACTGTGTAACTATCATATAGAATAGTGTAGCAACACTGCTGGTGTTACCACTGTGTAACTATCATATAGAAACAGTGTAGCAACACGGGGTTTTGTTACCATGTGTAACTATCATATAGTGTAGCAACACTGCTGGTGTTACCACTGTGTACTTATCATATAGAACAGTGTAGCAACACTGCTGGTGTTACCACTGTGTAACTATCATATAGTGTAGCAACACTGCTGGTGTTACCACTGTGTAACTATCATATAGTGTAGCAACACTGCTGGTGTTCCCACTGTGTAACTATCATATAGTGTAGCAACACTGCTGGTGTTACCACTGTGTAACTATCTATAGTGTAGCAACACTGCTGGTGTTACCACTGTGTAACTATCATATAGTGTAGCAACACTGCTGGTGTTACCACTGTGTAACTATCATATATTTGGTAGCAACATGCTGGTTTTACCATGTGTAACTATCATATAGTGTAGCAACATGCTGGTGTTACCATGGTAACTATCATTTTAGTGTAGAAAAACATGCTGGTGTTACCACTGTGTAACTACATATAGCGTAGCAACATTGCCGGTGTTACCACTGTGAAAACTATCATATAGAACAGTGTAGCAACACTGCGGGTTTGTTACCACTGTGTAACTACATATAGTGTTAGCAACAATGCTGGTTTTCCCACTGTGTAACTATCTTATAGAATAGTGTAGCAACCCCTGCTGGTGTTACCTGTGTAACTATCATATAAACAGTGTAGAACACTGTGGTGTTCCCACTGTGAACTATCATATAGTGTAGCAACACTGCGGTGTTACCACTGTGTAACTATCATATAGTGTAGCAACACTGCTGGTGTTACCACTGTGTAACTATCATATAGTGTAGCAAACACTGCGGTGTTACCACTGTGTAACTATCATATAGAACGTGTAGCAACACTGCTGGTGTTACCACTGTGTAACTATCATTTTAGAACAGTGTAGCAACACTGCTCGTGTTCCCAAATGTGTAACTATCATATAAAAACAGTGTAGCAAACACTGCTGGTGTTACCACTGTGTAACTATCATATAGAACAGTGTAGCAACACTGCTGGTGTTACCACTGTGTAACTATCATATAGAACAGTGTAGCAACACTGCTGGTGTTACCACTGTGTAACTATCATATAGAATAGTGTAGCAACACTGCTGGTGTTACCACTGTGTAACTATCATATGAATAGTGTAGCAACCACTGCTGGTGTTACCACTGTGTAACTATCATATAGAATAGTTTTGCAACACTGTGGTGTTACCACTGTGTAACTTTTCATATTAGTGTAGCAACAATGCTGGGTTTTACCACTGTGTAACTATCATATAGTGTACCCAACACTGCTGGTGTTACCACTGTGTAACTATCATATAGTGTAAGAAAACACTGCTGGTGTTACCATTGTTAACTATCATATAGTGTAGCAACACTCCCTGGTGTTCCACTGTGTAAACTATCATAAAAGTGTAGCAACACTCCTGGTGTTACCACTGTGTAACTTTATATAGTGTAGCAACACTGCTGGTGTTACCACTGGTAACTTTCATATAGTTTTAAGCAACACTGCGGGGGTTTTTACCACTGTGTAACTATCATATAGAATAGTGTAGCAACACTGCTGGTGTTACCACTGTGTAATTTCATATAGAATAGTGTAGCAACACTGCGGTGTTACCACTGTGTAACTATCATATAGAATGTGTAGCAACACTGCTGGTGTTACCACTGTGTAACTATCATATAGAACAGTGTAGCAACACTGCTGGTGTTACCACTGTGTAACTATCATATAGTGTAGCAACATGCTGGTGTTACCACTGTGTAACTATCATATAGGTGTAGCAACACTGCTGGTGTTCCCACTGTGTAACTATCATATAGTGTAGCAACACTGCTGGTGTTACCACTGTGTAAACTATCATATAGTGTAGCAACACTGTGGTGTTACCACTGTGTAAACTATCATATAGTGTACCCAACACTGCTGGTGTTACCACTGTGAAACTATCTTATAGTGTAGCAACACTGCTGGTGTTACAATGTGTAACTATCATATAGAATAGTGTAGCAAACACTGCTGGGTGTTACCACTGTGTAACTTTTCTTTATAGTGTAGCAACACTGCTGGTGTTACCACTGTGTAACTATCATATAGTTGTAGCAACACTGCTGGTGTTACCACTGTGAAAAACTATCATATAGTGTAGCAACACTGCTGGTGTTTACCACTGTGTAATATCATATAGTGTAGCAACACTGCTGGTGTTACCACTGTGTAAACTATCATATATGTGTAGCAACACTGCTGGTGTTACCCACTGTGTAACTATCAATGAATAGTGTAGCAACAGGGCTGGTGTTACCCACTGTGTAACTATCATATAGAATAGGTTAGCAACATGCTGGTGTTACCCTGTGTAACTATCTATAGGAGACACACTGCTGGTGTTACCACTGTGTAAACTATATATAGTGTAGCAACACTGCTGGTGTTACCACTGTGTAACTATCATATAGTGTAGCAACACTGCTGGTGTTACCACTGTGTAACTATCAAAAATAGTGTAGCAACACTGCTGGTGTTACCACTGTGTAACTATCATATAGAAAGTGTAGCAACACTGCTGGTGTTACCACTGTGTAACTATCATATAAAAGTGTAGCAACACTGCTGGTGTTACCACTGTGTAACTTCATATGTGTAGCAACACTGCTGGTGTTACCACTTTTGTAACTATCATATAGTGTAGCAAACACTGCGGTGTTACCACTGTGTAACTATCAATTAGAAGTGTAGCAACACTGCTGGTGTTACCACTGTGTAACTATCATATAGAACGTGTAGCAACACTGCTGGTGTTTACCACTGTGTAACTATCATATAGAACAGTGTGCAACACTGCTGGGTTACCACTGTGAAAACTATCATATAGAACATTTGTTAGAACACTGCTGGTGTTACCACTGTGTAACTATCATATAGAAACTTTTAGCAACACTGCTGGTGTTACCACTGTGTAACTATCATATAGAATGGAAAGCAACACTGTGGTGTTACCACTGTGAAAACTATCATATAGAATAGTGTAGCAACACTGCTGGTGTTACCACTGTGTAACTATCATATAGAATAGTGTGCAACCTGCTGGTGTTACCATGTGTACACTATAATAGTGTAGCAACATGCTGGGTTACCACTGTGTAACTATCTATATAGTGTAGCAACACTGCTGGTGTTACCATGTGTAACTATCATATAGAATAGTGTAGCAACACTGCTGGTGTTACCACGTGTAACTATCATATAGATAGTGTAAGCAACACTGCTGGTGTTACCACTGTGTAAACTTATATATAGTGTAGCAACACTGCTGGTGTTACCACTGTGTAACTATCATATAGTGTAGCAACACTGCTGGTGTTACCACTGTGTAACTATCATATAGAATAGTGCGGAAACACTGCTGGTGTTACCACTGTGTAACTATCATATAGAATAGTGCGGAAACACTGCTGGTGTTACCACTGTGTAACTATCATATAGAATAGTGTAGCAACACTGCTGGTGTTACCACTGTGTAACTATCATATAGAATAGTGCGGCAACACACTGCGATCACAGACGTGCAAATTAAAGATTTAGTAGATGCGGCTGGCAGCGCAGTGGCTTGGCTAAACCGAGTAAACGTTAACTTGTGCACGAGTGATACCCTGGGTGGGGGAAATTGGTTGTAACCCGCTGCTACCAGGGGGCAGAGAGTGCCCCAGGGGGCAGAGTTATAACTGTACCCGTGAATGTCTTCCCCAGGCTCAGGGCCACAGGTCTTGGAAGAAAATTAACCCGCTTTTAATATACTCCAGGTTCGTGAAGCCAGGGGGAAGCCGCAGTGAAAGCCACAGGGGAAAGCCTCTGGGTAGGAACTCGTGGACGACAGGATTGAAACCCCCGGACAAATATTTCGGAGTTCACATATGCAAGAAATATGACCATAATAACGGTATACAACACTGACATGTTGGTGCGTAAGACACGTATAACAAACTTTTCTGTACTCGACTGGAGAAGCCTGCCGTGTAGGCGATACTTTTCAGAATAAAGATACCTAACTATTACACATGTACCTTATTAAGCCACGTGAAATATAAATTAAGGAACGTCCATTTACTATTTTTTCCATATGGTACCTAATGTTTCCACATGGTACCTAATTTTTCAATATGGTACCTAAGTTTTCCACATGGTACCTAAGTTTTCCTCATGGTACCTAATTTTTCCACATGGTACCTAATTTTTCCACATGGTACCTAATTTTTCCACATGGTACCTAATTTTTCCACATCGTACCTAATTTTTCCACATGGTACCTAATTTTTCCACATGGTACCTAAGTTATCCACATGGTACCTAAGTTATCCACATGGTACCTAAGTTATCCACATGGTACCCAAGTTATCCACATGGTACCTAATTTTTCCACATGGTACCTAATTTTTCCACTGGTACCTAATTTTTTTCCCCATGGTACCTAATTTTTTCCCCATGGTACCTAATTTTTCCACATGGTACCTAATTTTTCCACATGGTACCTAATTTTTCCACATGGTACCTAATTTTTCCACATGGTACCTAATTTTTCCTCATGGTACCTAATTTTTCAATATGGTACCTTAGTTTTCCACATGGTACCTAAGTTTTGCTCATGGTACCTAATTTTTCCACATGGTACCTAATTTTTCTACATGGTTCCTAATTTTTCCACATGGTACCTAATTTTTCCACATGGTACCTAATTTTTCCACATGGTACCTAATTTTTTCCACTTGGTACCTTAAATTTTTCCCCATGGTACCTAATTTTTCCACATGTTACCTAATTTTTCCACATGTTACCTAATTTTTCCACATGGTACCTAATTTTTCCACATGGTACCTAATTTTTCCACATGGTACCTAATTTTTCCACATGGTACCTAATTTTCCACATGGTACCTAAGTTATCCACATGGTACCTAATTTTTCCACATGGTACCTAATTTTTCCACATGGTACCTAATTTTTCCACATGGTACCCAATTTTTCCACATGGTACCTAATTTTTCCTCATGGTACCTAATTTTTCCACATGGAACCTAATTTTTCCACATGGAACCTAATTTTTCCACATGGTACCTAATTTTTCCACATGGTACCTAATTTTTCCACATGGTACCTAATTTTTCCACATGGTACCTAATTTTTCCACATGGTACCTAATTTTTCCACTGGTACCTAAATTTTTTCCCCATGGTACCTAATTTTTCCACATGGTACCTAATTTTTTTCCCCATGGTACCTAATTTTTCCACATGGTACCTAATTTTTCCACATGGTACCAAATTTTTCCACATGGTACCTAATTTTTCCACATGGTACCTAATTTTTCCACATGGTTGACCAGGCTAGCGCCAGACGAGCCTGGCCCATGGCCGTGCTCTGAGAGTAGTAAGACTCTCGAAACTCATCACAGGTAAAGTTAGTACCTTTTACTAACTACCTTTTCAAAGCCTACATGTGGCGCCACTAGTACGCTCAGAGACAATAGAATAAGTGTCAGGGGCCCAAGACTGTTCAGCTGTCTCCTAGTATACATAAGGGGGATTACCAATAGACCCCTGGCTGTCTTCAAAACCCATGGCTATCTTCAAGATCCATGGCTGTCTTCAAAAGGGAGCTGGACAGACACCTGAAATCAGTACCAGATCAGCCGGGCTGTGGTTCGTGCGTTTTCTTACGTGAGACCAGCAGTAACAGCGTTGTTGATCAGGCCCTGATCCACCGCGAGGCCTGGTCATTGACCCCCGATACCCCGCAGGACTTAAATAGGCCTAGGGTGGTTGCGTGAGCTACATTTGTCACTATCTTAACGCTTAAACTGTCCGAACGCAGATCTACGTTCAGTTTTATATTCTTTCTTATGAGAGATTAGTCGAGTCAATTTGAAGAGAAGTGAGGAGAAGTGAGGAGAAGTGAGGAGAAGTGAGGAGAAGGGTAAGTGAGGAATAAGAGAACTGAGAGCAAAATGTTAAAAGAATACAATGAAGAGATTGTGATATGAAAAGAGAGAGAAGTATTACAAACACAAGTTTATTCTAGTGGCCTGCACACCTGGCTGTAGCACAACCGAGTTAGGAACGCGCAAAAGGCAGCAGAGTAAATGCTTATGTTTCCTTAACCAAAGAACAAGCAGTGTATGTGCAATATATACTAAGAATATGAACAACTCAACTGCCAGCAAGACACACGGTGAGAACCGTAGTGACCAGACTTACAACTGCCAGCAAGACACACCGTGAGAACCATAACAACCAGACTTACAACTGCCAGCAAGACACACGGTGAGAACCGTAGGGACCAGACTTACAACTGCCAGCAAGACACACGGTGAGAACCGTAGGGACCAGACTTACAACTGCCAGCAAGACACACGGTGAGAACCGTAGGGACCAGACTTACAACTGCCAGCAAGACACACAGTGAGAACCGTAACGACCAGACTTACAACTGCCAGCAAGACACACAGTGAGAACCGTAACGACCAGACTTACAACTGCCAGCAAGACACACAGTGGAGAACCGTAACAAAACCCGACTTACAACTGCCAGCAAGACACACAGTGAGAACCATAACAACCAGACTTACAACTGCCAGCAAGACACACAGTGAGAACCGTAACAACCAGACTTACAACTGCCAGCAAGACACACAGTGAGAACCATAACAACCAGACTTACAACTGCCAGCAAGACACACAGTGAGAACCATAACAACCAGACTTACAACTGCCAGCAAGACACACAGTGAGAACCGTAACAACCAGACTTACAACTGCCAGCAAGAGACACTTGGAGAACCGTAACAACCAGACTTACAACTGCCAGTAAGAGACACTTGGAGAACCGTAACAACCAGACTTAAAAACTTCCAGTAAGAGACACTTGGAGAACCGTAACAACCAGACTTACAACTGCCAGTAAGAGACACTTGGAGAACCGTAACAACCAGACTTACAACTGCCAGTAAGAGACACTTGGAGAACCGTAAAAAACCAGACTTACAACTGCCAGTAAGAGACACTTGGAGAACCGTAACAACCAGACTTACAACTGCCAGTAAGAGACACTTGGAGAACCGTAACAACCAGACTTACAACTGCCGGTAAGACACACTTGGAGAACCGTAACAACCAGACTTACAACTGCCAGCAAGACACATTGTGAGAACCGTAACAACCAGACTTACAACTGCCAGCAAGATACATTGTGAGAACCATAACAACCAGACTTACAACTGCCAGCAAGACACACGGTGAGAACCGTAGTGACCAGACTTACAACTGCCAGCAAGACACACGGTGAGAACCGTAGTGACCAGACTTACAACTGCCAACAAGACACACGGTGAGAACCGTAACAACCAGACTTACAACTGCCAGCAAGACACATGGTGAGAACCGTAGTGACCAGACTTACAACTGCCAGCAAGACACACGGTGAGAACCGTAACAACCAGACTTACAACTACCAGCAAGGCACACGGTGAGAACCGTAACAACCAGACTTACAACTGCCAGCAAGACACACGGTGAGAACCGTAACAGCCAGACTTACAACTGCCAGCAAGACACACGGTGAGAACCGTAACGACCAGACTTACAGCTACCAGCAAGACACACAGTGAGAACCATAACAACCAGACTTACAGCTACCAGCAAGACACACAGTGAGAACCGTGACAATCAGACTTACAACTGCCAGCAAGACACACGGTGAGAACCGTAACAACCAGACTTACAACTGCCAGCAAGACACACGGTGAGAACCGTAGCGACCAGACTTACAACTGCCAGCAAGGCACAGGGTGAGAACCGTAACAACCAGACTTACAATTGCCAGCAAGACACACAGTGAGAACCGTAACAACCAGACTTACAACTGCCAGCAAGGCACACGGTGAGAACCGTAACAACCAGACTTAAAACTGTCAGTAAGACATGGTGAGAACCGTAACAACCAGACTTACAACTGCCAGCAAGACACACGGTGAGAACCGTAACAACCAGACTTACAACTACCAGCAAGACACACGGTGAGAACCGTAGCAACCAAACATGGTGGTAAATCTGCCAAGGATGATTCACGTGTGTGCCGCATCACTTAACATCTTAAGCAAGCTTGTAATTGTCAAGTTGAAGCAAGGTACTGGCATAACAAGGGGGCTCTTACTCATTACACCCTCCACACCTAGTTCACTGGTTGGGAAGGAATGCCTATATGGGTGTGTGACATAGGCCGAATAAGATGTAATTTTTAACATGACACAAGAAGATAGTGGTGAAACAGAAGAGGAGAAGTGGTAGAGGTGAGATAACAGGATGACGGGGCTAATGGCTACCAATTTTCACTAGAGTTGAAGTCTGCATTTTCTCCTCATCCCCTTCCTCCTCCTCCTCCTCCTCCTCGTAGCCTGTACAAGAACTGCAAATAGTGTAAAATAATGGTAAATCTCTGCAAAAGTTGAATATTTGTGGGTCAGTTGAAGGAAGATTGAAGGAGTACCACCAGGTCACCTTTGTTTACACCAGGAAACATCAAGAATTGTCCAAATATACTTTCCCAACCACCTTCCTGGTTTGTGTGTGTGTGTGTGTGTGTGTGTGTGTGTGTGTGTGTGTGTGTGTGTGTGTGTGTGTGTGTGTGTGTGTGTGTGTGTAACATGGGGTCCACCTCTAATGCAAATTGTGAGGATCCATAACCTCGGAGCAATAAATAAGAAAAAGAGTATTTATATTTGCCCATTTCCACCACCACTCCATCCTTCATAAATACACAGATAATTATATTGTACCATGTAACATGGTATACAGAAGTCAAAGAATACATTGGTATTTTAGTATTCTATACGTGATGTTTGAGAGATCGACTAACCGTCAACTTTGTTGGTGAGGATAGAGGCATCAAGGCTAGGTACAGCACCAGTGTGGATAGTCTGAGGGTCGGTACAAGTGCCAAAGGAGGAATATTGGACAGCCAACAGGAAATTCCCGGCATGAGGAGCTCTCACTGCCAGTGATTTGGACATGTAGGCAAGACACATGCGAGCACTTGTGTAAACACAATCATGCATTTTCCAAGACACAATCATTCACTTGTCTTTGCCTACTGCTGTTGGTGCAGGCTCTCACCTCTGTTTCAAAATGTCCTCAAGAATATGTGGACTCTGAAGCACACAAAAGAGAGCCTTAGTTAAACCATAGAGTACAGTTGTTACCTTTATTTACAAGACGGAAGAAAAGTACCAATCTATCTTGTTGACAGTGGTACAAAATAGCGAGAAGCTGGCGATTAAGACACATGTACAACAGTTGGGTAATCAGTCCATCAACCAACAGATAATGTAATCAGTCTATCAACCAGAAGTATTTCGAGCAAATTAAGTCAACTTTATCCCAGGATGCGACTCACACCAGTCAACTAACACACAGGTACCTACTTACTGCTAGGTGAACATGGACAGCAGGTGTCTTAAGGAAACACGTCCTAATGTTACCAGCCGTACCGGGGATCGAACCTCGGACCTCAGTGTGTGAGCTGAGTGCCCTACCAATCGAGCTACGGGATTATATAGGGATGTATTAGGGAGGGAGGTAGGGAAATAGGGAGGAGCAGAGGGAACTAAAGGAAGGGGGAAAGAGAGATGAAGGGATTTGGGTTGAGGGGAGGGGGAGGGGGAATTATTTTGTTAGTGAGGGGGAGGGGTAGGAGGAGGGGGCTGCTGACCCTTGTTATAAGGAACTTCCTCACTGTTGCTCTACATGTTGCAGCTACGGTGTTGCTGCAACGAATATATATTAAGTTGCAGCAATTATTTACGATTCTTTGTAGTTCTTGAGATGATACTTGGGTTGAGAGATGTTTCGGGTCACTATTGATGCTATCTTCAGAGCTGTTTAAGTATGTGTTGTCGTATTTAATTAAAACAAATTGCAATTGCAAAATTAATTACCTGTCGTAGTTGCTTTTTGACATCTTGAAATATCAGAAATTTATAAATTTTAAATGAGGTTTGTGGGTGTTGGATAGGTATTTTCGTCTCACGGCTGGCAAGGGAGAAGCGTACGATAACTTGGGTGTTGTGTTGACGTTGCCAGAGCACCCACAGCATCCTTCTCCCAGCGTCTTAAGATCTCAGTTTAGCTTGAGCGACGGGGGGGTATACACGTCACTCTCGCTTCTTCCTTCACTGACTTGGCCAGCATCTTTCCGGGGACTTGTACGAAATATTTTAAGCCCAAAACGACGGAAGAACTGATGTGTGAGAGTAATACTTATGACGATTTTCTTCACCAGTGATTAATTACGGTGTAAATAAGGTTCTTTAAAATCATTATTTAGTGGGGAAAGTGTAATTACCTCGTTAGTGCTGTGATAGTCGTCTTTAACGACGACCATTAGGGTTTACCTGCGTAAGAAATAACATTGGAATTAAAAGGTACAATACCGAGACCGGAACAATACAGGTAACTAATGACTACGTTTCGCTCCGACTAGTTGATCTGACACTCAAAAGATGGAGTTGTTACTCAAGTGGTTGTTTGTGTTGGTGTTGAGTGTTAGTTACAGCTGGTCGTCCAGGGTCGTCCTGACAGACCAAGGCTACCAGGGTGTGGTAGTGGCCCTCGACGAGGGTCTTCCACTTACGATCTGCCAACAAGTTCTTGAGGGACTTCAAGTAAGTGTTACGACTGATTTTGTCTGTTCTTATCTTCAGGTGCCTGATCAACCAGGCTGTGGTGGATATGTGGGGCAGCGGGCCTCCAGCAGCAACAGCCTGGTTGACCAGGCAAGCACCAGACGAGCCTGGTCTATGGCCGGGCTCAGAGAGAAACTCTCGAAACTCATATCAAAGGTATATTTCCTAGGCAAAAAGGACACAAGTGCAACTAATGTGACATTGTGGCAACGTTTCGCTCTCCAGGAGCGAAACGTTGCCACAATAAAATGACACATAGCTTCACTTGTGTCCTTTTTACCTTAAAGGTGATATTAATGAAGTACTGAGGATGTGGAACCAGATAAGAACCAGAAATAATGGAATTAAGTTGGACAAATTTAAGTTTAGGAACGACACAGGTGAGTTGTGGATGTGTGGAACAATACTCTTCTCCAGACTGAGGGACTGACCACCTCAAAACTTCAAGGGTGATGGACTGATTACATCGTCTTCAAGTATCTTCTGCTTCTGTCAACTTTTCTGTACTCAACTGAAGAAGGCTACTGTGTAGGCGAAACGTTACGAAATACAGATACCTAACTGTTGTATATGTGTCTTACCTAACAACCGTGTGGAACAATCCGAGTAGGGTGATCGCGGCTAGGACCTTGGGAGTGGGAGGGGCTGGGTTTGGTTGCTGTCATTGGGTAGGGGTGATTTTGATAAGGACCTGCTTTGTATGGACCAGTCGGTGATTCTACCAACTATAGACAGATTGACTGGAGCAATTTGACAGGAAATTTAGAGTCAGGTGACTTTCTTGATACGATCCAGGATTGTTTTTTAAAACAGTTTGTGACAGAGCCAACTAGGGGAAATAACCTCCTTGACTTGGTTCTTGCCAGTAGGGAAACTAATTAATAATCTTGAGATTGAACATCAAAATGGTATACAATACCGACAGGTTGTTAGGTAAGACACATATGCAACAATTAGACAACTTTATTCCGAAACGTTTCGCCTACACAGTAGGCTTCTTCAGTCGAATACAGAAAGTAGGCAGGAACAGTAGAGATGTGAAGACGATGTAATCAGTCCATCACCCTTGTAGTCGTAGAATTTGAGGTTGTCAGTCCCTCGGCCTGGAGAACTTCTCCAGGCCGAGGGACTGACAACCTCAAATTCTACGACTACAAGGGTGATGGACTGATTACATCGTCTTCACATCTCTACTGTTCCTGCCTACTTTCTGTATTCGACTGAAGAAGCCTACTGTGTAGGCGAAACGTTTCGGAATAAAGTTGTCTAATTGTTGCATATGTGTCTTACCTAACAATCTTGAGATTAATGATGAGCTTGGGGAAAGTGATCACAAATCACTCAGTTTTAATATATCATGGAATTCCCCTAATAATGGCAATCGTCTCTGTCCCTGACTTTCGCTTGGCTGATTTCAGGACTGAAAAATTACTTAGGTGGGCTGAACTGGAATGACCTGACTAAGGGTCAGGTAGGTGGTGATGGATGCCGATATGACGCTTTCCAGGGCATAGTTCTAGCTGCTCAGTCAAATTATGTTCCAAATAGGGAAAGCAGATCAACACAAAAATGATCCTAAATGGATGAACAATAGATTAAAATATCTGATTGGTCAAAAGAGAGGCATATATAGGCAAATCAAAAGAGGAGAGGGGCAATTAAGAAATCGATATATTCAGTTATAGATAGAAATAAAAAAGGTAATTAGAAAAGCAAAAAGAGATTATGAGGTTAAAGTTGCAAGAGAATCGAAGACTAATCCAAAAGGATTCTTTCAGGTATACAGAAGTAAGATCAGGGACAAGATAGGCCCACTCAAAAGTTCCTCGGGTCAGCTCACTGACAGTAATAAGGAAATGTGTAGAATTTTGAACACATACTTCCTCTCAGTTTTTACATAGGAGGATACCAGCGATATTCCAGTAATGATAAATTATGTAGAACAGGACGATAATAAACTGTGCACTATTAGGGTCACAAGTGACATGGTCCTTAGGCAAATAGATAAATTAAAACCTAACAAATCCCCAGGCCCTGATGAACTGTATGCAAGGGTTCTAAAGGAATGTAAAGAGGAGCTTAGCAAACCTTACGGCCCTATGCTGTACATTCTACAAGATTGATGGACTGAACACATCGACTCCAGGCTGAGGGACTGATTACCTCATACTACTCCTCTCCTTACGCCTTTCTCTTTGTATTGGACTGATGAAGCCACTGTGTGGCGAAACGTTTCCTGAATAAAGATTCCCATATGCTGCATGTCTCAATCTTCAACTTGTCGGTTTTTCAAACCATTCATCACAACTGTCAGACACTGCAGCATCATGGGATCTTGTTACAAAGAATTCTTCAACACTTGTTCAACCTTTGGACAAAGACCTACTTCGACTAGTGGATGGTACCACTATGACCCCGCCTCCGCCTGCTTCACCTCACCTCACTACAGTATATAAGCCACGTCTACGGCCCTATGCTGTACATTCTACAAGATTGATGGACTGAACACATCGACTCCAGGCTGAGGGACTGATTACCTCATACTCCTCCTCTCCTTACGCCTTCCTCTTTGTATTGGACTGATGAAGCCACTGTGTGGCGAAACGTTTCCTGAATAAAGATTCCCATATGCTGCATAAGTGTCTCAATCATCAGAAACCTTCCCTATGAGGATAGACTAAGGGCCCTGAATCTGCACTCTCTAGAAAGACGTAGAATTAGGGGGGATATGACTGAAGTGTATAAATGGAAAACAGGAATAAATAAAGGGGATGTAAATAGTGAGCTGAAAATATCTAGCCTAGACAGGACTCGTAGCAATGGTTTTAAGTTGGAAAAATTCAGATTCAGGAAGGATATAGGAAAGCACTGGTTTGGTAATAGAGTTGTGGATGAGTGGCACAAACTCCCAAGTACCGTTATAGAGGCTAAAACGTTGTGTAGTTTTAAAAATGGGTTAGATAAATGGAAATAAATGGTATAAGTGGGTGTGAGTTGGAGCTGATTAGCTTGTGCTACTAGGTCAGTTGCTGTGTTCCTCCCTTAAGTCAATGTGACCTGACCTGACTAGGTTGGGTGCATTGGCTTAAGCCGATAGGAGACTTGGACCTGCCTCGCATGGACAAGTAGGCCTTCTGCAGTGTTCCTTCGTTCTTATGTTAAGGAGAGGATGAGTTTGAGGTAATCAGTCCCTCAGCCTGGAGTCGATGTGTTCAGTCCATCAATCTTGTAGAATGCTATGACCCCGCCTCCTCCTGCTTCCCCTCGCCTGACTACTTCGACTAGTGGATGGTACCACTATGACCCCGCCTCCTCCTGCTTCCCCTCGCCTGACTACTTTGACTAGTGGATGGTACCACTATGACCCCGCCTCCTCCTGCTTCCCCTCACCTGACTACTTCGACTAGTGGATATTACCACTATGACCCCCCCCCCCCCCGCCTCCTGCTTCACCTCACCTGACTACAGTACATAAGCCACGTCTACTGCCCTATGTTGTACATTCTACAAAATTTATGGACTGAACACATCGACTCCAGGCTGAAGGACTGATTGCCTTCCTGTTTTGTATAAGACTGATGAAGCCACTGTGTGGTGGAACGTTTCCTCAATAAAGACTCCCATATGTTGCTTAAGTGTCTCAATTCTTCAAGGAAACACGTCGTAATGTTTCCACCTGTACCGGGGATCGAACCACGGACCTCAGTATGTGAGCTGAGTGCTCTACCAACCCAGCTACGGGAGACGGCCACTGTCCAGCATATAGAGTGAAAAGCAGAAACAGTGGAGATAAATACGAGGTGACAGATTAGACACATGTGAAACTCTTGGGTATCTTTACTGTGGAAACGTTTCACCAATCAGTGCCTTCCTCATAACGTAAGAAGGAAGGAACACTGCAGCAGGCCTACTGGCCCATGCGAGGCAGGTCCAAGTCTCCTACCTAGTCAGGTCAGATTACATTCACTTAAGGAACACGGCAACTTACCTAGCAGCACAAGCTAGTCAGGTCCAACTCACACCCTCTCATGTATTTATCTAACTTGTTTTTAAAACTGCACAACGTTTTAGCCTCTATAACTGCTCCCTCTTGAAAACAACCAGGGATCTATTGGTAATTCCCCTTATGGGTGGTGGAAGGCTGTTGAACAGTCTTGGGCCCCGGACACTTGTTGTGGTTTCTCTTAGTGAGGGCACTAAGTTAAGCTGCACTACCAAGAGGGAGTTTCGGGGGGCAACGCCCCCGTGCCAAGGTCCATGACCAGGCCTCATATGTTTGACTTTTTTGAGTTAACCCATCGGAATTAATATAAAAAAAGTCTTGCACACCGGATGTACATCTGGCCGAGCCTGCTGGGCCTGTGGCCAGCTACACCACCGCACAACACTCCTCATTAACTTAAAAACATTGTTGTTTTAAGAGTTATGTCCAGACTGGAACCACAGTGACCAAATCATTCTCTTAAATCCGTTTCCTGCCCCTAAACCAACCCAAAATTTCAATGGGAACACTAACGAATACATTATTATCTCCAATGGTTTCTTCAAGCTTATCTAATGTTTTATTACATCCTCTTTCGTGTCTTCTTTATCCCGGGTTCGGTTTCTTTTTCTCTGTTATTGTCTCGACCTTTTTTTTACCGGTCGTCGGTGTGGGCCGGTCATATACTCTGAACCTGACCGTTGGGGTGTGAACATAAGAAAGAAAGAACACTGCAGCAGGCCTACTGGCCCATGCGAGGCAGGTCTAAGTTTCCTACCGGCATAAGCCAATGCCCCAACCTAGTCAGGTCAGGTCACATTCACTTAAGGAGGGAACACAGCAACTGACCTAGTAGCACAAGCTAATCAGGTCCAACTCACACCCACTTATACCATTTATTTCCATTTATCTAACCCATTTTTAAAACTACACAACGTTTTAGCCTCTAAAACTGTACTTGGGAGTTTGTTCCACTCATCCACAACTCTATTACCAAACCAGTGCTTTCCTATATCCTTCCTGAATCTGAATTTTTCCAACTTAAAATCATTGCTGCGAGTCCTGTCTAGGCTAGATATTTTCAGCACACTATTTACATCCCCTTTATTTATTGCTGTTTTCCATTTATACACTTCGGTCATATCCCCCCTAATTCTACGTCTTTCTAGAGAGTGCAGATTCAGGGCCTTCAGTCTATTCTCATAGGGAAGGTTTCTGATACATGGGATCAACTTTGTCATCCTTTGTACATTTTCCAGAGCATTTATATCCATTCTGTAATACGGTGACCAAAACTGTGCAGCATAATCTAAATGAGGCCTAACCAAGGATATATAGAGTTGAAGAACAACCTGAGGACTTCTATTTATGCTTCTTGATATGAAGCCAAGGATTCTGTTAGCTTTATTGCGAACACTTATGCACTGTTGTCTTGGTTTCAGATTACTGCTAACCAGAACTCCTAAATCTTTTTCGCAATCCGTAATATTAAGATCTACATTATTTAGTTTATATGTGGCATGGTTATTGTCCTGTCCAACATTTAGAACTTTGCATTTGTCTATATTAAACTGCATCTGCCACTTCTCCGACCACTGCATCAGTCTATTCAAATCTTCCTGGAGTGCTCGAATGTCCTCGTCAGAATGAATTCGACGGCCTATTTTGGTGTCATCGGCAAACTTGCCGATGTCGCTCTTTATGCCCTCATCTATGTCGTTTATGTAGATTGTGAACACAGGGGGCCCAACACTGACCCTGTGGAACACCCCTCGTGACGCTTCCCCACGTTTTCCCTTATGACCTGGGCCCATTTGTCAACCATGCCTCTATCCAGGAAAAAATTTCTCCTCCTATCCCATGTGCTTTAATTTTCCTCAATAGTCTCTGATGTGGGACCCTGTCAAAAGCCTTACTGAAGTCCATATACACAATATCATATTCATTACCATGATCTACCTCCTCAAATACCTTAGTGAAAAAAGTTAATAAATTCGTAAGGCAGGAACGCCCCTTTGTAAGACCATGCTGAGATTCGTTGATTAATTTATGCTTTTCAAGGTGGCTACGATCTGCCTCAGCAGCCATGGCTTTGTAACCCTCCACACTAATCTCCAAAGCAGCTCAGAACCGTATGACCTCTTGTGACCACTAACCTCACTTCAGGTCACCATGTGTCACTCACAGCTCACTTCAGGTCACAATGTGTCACTCACACCCATTCTCCACCTATATATACAGTCTTTAACATGCATATTAGAAGTGATCAAGGTCCCAGGACCGAAACGTTTTCTAATAAATATGTCCTGGTGTTTATACCAAGGTTTATACCATAACATAAGGAAGGAGCACTGCAAGAGGCCTACTGGCCCATGTTAAGGCAGGTCCAAGTTACTGACCCGAGCTACTGGCCAACGCAGCCAGATGCAAGTCACATCCGGTATATACTACCGACAAGATGAAGAATTAAACACATGCAACATCTGGGTGTCTAATTCGTCACAACGGGATATAAATATCTGAGAAAATAACCTAGTCTTTGTATGCTTCTGTAACTCCTCCAGGAACTGTATAGGATGTAAGGGCTCGTGTCTGCTTCCCAGGATGTATCTCATAGTTTTTGGTTTATGTTCCAGTCATTTCTATGGGTGTTGAATTACACTGAACATCCTTTCTCTTAGGGCTGTAGTTCCCTAACCCTGAGTTAATATTCTTTTGTACTTCTGGGAGTAGTAATGTCTGAGGATCTCACTTTCAAGGATCACAACAGTGCCACGATCGCACGTGCAAAGAAAATGATAGGATGGATAATGAGAACTTTCAAAACGAGAGATGCCAAGCCCATGATGATCCTTTACAAATCACTTGTTCTCTCTAGGCTGGAATACTGCTGTACATTAACATCTCCATTCAAAGCAGGTGAAATCGCAGATCTAGAGAGTGTACGGAGATCCTTTACTGCACGTATAAGTTCTGTCAAGCACCTTAACTACTGGGAATGCTTGGAAGCACTTGACTTGTACTCGTTGGAACGCAGGAGAGAGAGATATATCATAATCTACACTTGGAAAATCCTGGAAGGAATGGTCCCAAATCTGCACACAGAAATCACTCCCTACAAAAGTAAAAGACTGAGCAGGCGATGCAAAATGCCCCCAATAAAAAGTAGGGGCGCCATTGGTACACTAAGAGAAAACACCATAAGTGTCCGGGGCCCAAGACTGTTCAACAGCCTCCCATCAAGCATTAGGGGAATTGTCAATAAACCCCTGGCTGCCTTCGAGAGCTGGTCAGATACCTAAAGTCAGTGCCGGATCAGCCGGGCTGTGGCTCGTACGTTGGACTGCGTGCGGCCAGCAGTAACAGCCTAGTTGATTAGGCCCTGTTCCATCGGGAGGCCTGGTCATGGACCGGGCCGCGGGGGCGTTGATCCCCGAATAACCTCCAGATAAGCGGCAGCAGGAGCAGTTATGTTCTTAGCGACAGCAGAAGTTAACGTAGGTTCCAAACTGGTGTTGGTGGCGCCCTGCTGAGACACAGCCTTACTAAGCAATTAACATAGCAGTGCACCGCTATCCCAGCACGCTAGCTGGCTCCTAGCACCGCTATCCCAGCACGCTAGCTGGCTCCTAGCACCGCTATCCCAGCACGCTAGCACCGCTATCCCAGCACGCTAGCTGACTCCTAGCACCGCTACTTCCAGCATCAATTTCTCTCTCTCTCTCTCTCTCTCTCTCTCTCTCTCTCTCTCTCTCTCTCTCTCTCTCTCTCTCTCCTCTCTCTCTCTCTCTCTCTCTCTCTCTCCCCTCTCTCTCTCTCTCTCTCTCTCTTTCTCGCATGGTCCAGTAGGCCTGCTGCAGTGCTTCTTCCTTCTTATGGACCAGTAGGCCTGTTTCAGTGCTCCTTCCTTCTTATGGGCCAGTAGGCCTTCTGCAGTGATTCTTATGTTCAGCCAAGCTGCGGTTCGTATGTTATTAAATGTGGTTTGTGTGCAACTAGACGGAACAGCCTGGTTGATCGGGCTTTGATCCACCAGAAGGCCTGGTCTAAGATATTGTCTTGAGGACACTGACCCCCGGAAACACCGTCCAGGTATACGTTACAAATAGGACTGATGATGCTCTGAGACCCGTTGACCAGACGACTATATAGGGTACACACACCGTCCACAAGTATAAACAAACGCATTTCGTTCACCATTAAAAAGTCATTTATACCCCAGCTGCCTTTTTTGGGCTAATCTTACCAGACAGACGTATCCTCCTTGCTTGGAAGCTCCCTGTCAGGGTACAATGTAGCCGTCCACACCCTGCCCTGCCTAATTCACGTACCTGCTGATGCTTGTGTCCTTATTTGAACTGCTGTTGATCTGTGTCCGTAGGGGTGAAGGATTTTGGCCAGCGATATTTCTCAGTGTCCTTAATCCTTCCTAGTTTAGACCTGCCTAGCGTGGGCCAGTAGGCCTGTTGCAGTGCTTCTTTTATCTTGTGTTTTTATCAGAGCCACGTAGAGCTGTGGCAACATTTGCTTACTAACCTCAAGCAAAACCCGCCTCGAGACGGCGGGTTCGTTTGCGCGATCAGAGAAACGGTCCAGTGAAACCGGGAGTCAGATGACCATCAGACAACATCTGGGTATCTTTATTGTAGACGTTTCGCCATCCAGTGGTTTTATTACAAAAATCAAAGACATAATTGGAAGAAAGTAGAATTATATACAAAAGATGGGGTAATCAGTCCCTCAGCCTTGGAGTTGGTGAAGAGCACAAGTAAGGCGGCTGGCACTTACATGCTGGTGTCAGGTGGTGAGGGACGGGTAGCAGACTGACATTGTCACTGGTAGACGGATTCTCCAGTGGAAGTAGGTCATACCCAATGGACGGGCCAATAGTAATGAAGAAGGTTGTGGAGATGTCCTCTGATCCAATATTCTATGATGTTGCAGTGTCTAACAAGTTGTAGAGGAATGATATACAATACCGATAAGAAGACGGTATTGTATACCGACTCCCTCGGGTTCGTTTCCGAGATCAGAGGAGTCGGCGGTCGAGGTTAAAAACTGGTGCGGACTATAGCACATAGTTTGCAAGTTACTGGTCAGTATACCTCCTAAATAAAATATTAAATCTCTCAGAGATATATGAGTGGGTTATTTGTACGGCTTGAGCCAGTGGTTTGATGTATTGCTCTCTATTTGAGTGGCCTAGGCCAGTAAGGTCTAAGTCACCTAGTGGCCTAGGCCACAAGGTGACGTGGACCTTACTGGCCAAGGCCACAAGGTGACTTGGACCTTACTGGCCTAGGCCACTAGGTGACGTGAACCATACTGGCCTAGGCCACTAGGTGACGTGAACCATACTGGCCTAGGCCACTTGGACCTGCCTAGCACCTGACCTCACTCAGGGCTGTCTATCTCTGTTAATCCAAGAGGGGCCACACACCTTCACTACGTGACCTGACCTGTCGTCCTGACCTGACATGCCTCGCTACTTCAAGGACCCGACCAGTTTTAAGTGGAGCTAGGTGGTCAGGTCACCATTGCTAGCCAGTTACTAGTCAACTTGTGTCAATAAATGGCCTTACAAAACCGGTAACTAAGACACTTTTGCAACATTTGAGTGTCATTCTGGGAATGTTTCGCCAACCACTGGTTTCTTCAGTCCAGTGCAGACACGTTTCGTCTGTCACATTGCCTACAGAGTGCCACTTTCTCCTCAGGGTGCTTGCCTGTCTGAGATCCCAACCTCTGGACATAAATCGTGAAGATATTTCCCCTTTTGCTTAAATTTCCTAACATAGAATTATTTCTAGATACAGAGAGGAATGCGACCTATGGACGAAGACCTACTTACACTAGAACATAAGAACGTAAGAAATAAGGAACATTGCAGTAGGCCTACTGGCCCATGCGAGGCAGGTCCAAGTCTCCTCCTGCTTCCACTCACCTAACTACA